>JAHZNE010000435.1:0-37561 GCA_027744055.1 Callyntrura sp. NNG-2020
AAGAGATTGTGTAGGGATTGGGTTGTTGTTGTTATTATTGTAAGTTCGGAATTGTGAATACACATCTTGTGCTTGAAAGATGGGAGTTGAGTTATAAATGTCAGTTGTTTATTGCTGTCGTAAAATCTTTTAAAAATAGTGGCGTGTAAGAAGATTCTTCCTTGGAGGAAGAGTTGATGACGGATAACAACAACACGACGTAAGAGGACAAAGAGGAGGAATTGAACAAGGAGTTTTGTCACTGCTCAGCTGTCCATCTGGATTGCTGCTATTTTAAGACTTACTGGTTGTGAGGAAGGGCGCCCATTCGGAGTAAAGGAAAGAGGGGAAAATAGAATGGCTGCCAGCACTGCAGGAGGGGGCCATCGACATCACCATTCAAATCCACAAGGACAAAAGCGATCCTTTTCAATAATGTCGGATACAGAGTTTAAAGAGCGAGGGAATCGGTGCTTTGCTGCTCGCAAGTATGATGAAGCGATCCAATGTTATTCCAATGCCATTCAGAAAAACCCCTCCAATCCGATTTATTTCACTAACAGAGCATTGGCAGCGTTGAGGTATGTGCGAGGATGTACATTCTTTTGATTTGAGATGATGGTAGATATGACAAAATAAGTTAAAGATGTGCAGTTAGTGAATATGTTGATAAACTGCAAAACTCAATGGAACTTGATAGGGTACTGTTAATGTCGTCTGTAGATTAAATCGGTTTGAGGATGTCGCCGCTGACTGTCGAGCTGCTCTTGAGCTGGATCCTAACATGGTAAAAGGGCACCATTTTTTGGGGCAGGCTCTTTGTGAATTGGATATGATGGATGAGGGAGTGAAGCATCTTCAGCGAGCTGTGGATCTAGCAAAGGAGCAGAGGTCGCTAGTTGAAATTAATTGATGTCTTGTTTCGTTCGTAAATAATAAGAAATGTGGATTTTCAAAATGTCGAGTATCAAAGTAATCTTCATTTGTGTATTGTTGTGGGAACATTGCAGACTGAACTACGGGGATGAAATGACCCAAGTCCTACGACACTGGCGTAAGCGACGGTTTGCAATTCAAGAAGAAAAACGTCTGGCTGAAGAGATAGAGTTGCAGTCTTATCTGGCTCGGTTAATCAGAGAAGACAGGGATAGACAGGTAACACAGTCGTCCCCGGTAAAACCATTACTTACTGTTTTGAATATTCGTATTGTCAATTGGTACACTCGACTCACTGAGTTTCTTTTTCCCAAAGATCGACCAAATTAGAGTTACCGCTGGTGGGAAAGGAGACACGCCGGAAGTTAACGATAGAATCGCGTCAGTAGAGCGCTATTCAGACAATTGCATGGCAGAACTGAACACCTTGTTTGCTAAAGTTGACGATCGTCGTCGGGTACGCTGTAAAATAATTTTACTAACAAGTCAATTTTAAGCCAATTATTGTTTATCGTCTTTGAACACAGTTAATTTTTCTTTTGTCTGTTGCACACACTGCAACGTCACCTGAGCACTACTTTATCAACTTTTTCCGTTACTTTAACCAATTTACCAAATATATCGGGTATGGGTATTCTTGCAAGTTCCATTTTTGTGCAGCGCAACGTACCAAAATATCTGGTAAACAAAATGCGAAGTATACCCAATCCCAAAAAACTTCAGCTAACCAAATATCTGGTGGAGAAACTTCGATCCCTGATGGGCAAATAGTGGCTTTTACACCAAACACCTTTCGTAAAACAACGTTGGTCCCTTTTGAGAAAAGAACCAGGCTCCACGCAACGCATCTTCAAAAGCCCGTTAAACAGTTGCCACGTACCATGAGAAATTCTCTGTATTTATCATTATTATCATCATACACAAGTGCATACACCATACGTAACAAATATCAGAAGGTCAAGAAGCTTCGTTAGGAAACCTGCATTTTTCCACAGTGGCGTTCCCTTTAATTATTAACAATTACATTGCTACATATTATGTGTTTTACTACAAAACATATATGACACACACACACAATATTTATTTACATAGCTCCTTATCAGCTCCTTAAGAAATTGTTAAACCTGACCCTGACAAAAATAAGTGTGTTTGTTCAAAAAATCAGTTGTCCTCTTGTCGTTTTCCTAGTTTCACTTATTCTCCTCCAGTTTAAAGAAAATTACTTGGTGTTTTTCACAAGATATATTTTGTTTACTCTACATGATAAATGTTCCACCAGGAAGACTCTATTTGTCATTTTCAATTCCAATCCAATACGTTATTCATTTGTTGGATCGTTTTCTCTATACAACGGTATTCCAACTGTATTATCGGTATCAGTTAAGAAAGCTCTGCACTTGCACACCTCTCTGCTTTCTTGACTGTTCTTGTTATTCTCATTATAATTGTTGTTATAACATTAGTCTTACTTTAATTGCTGTTCTTGTTCTACCATACTGTTTTTTGTATCAAAACTGCTCAGCTTTGTTAGTGAGAACGCCAATTTTTGTAACATGTGATATACATAATCCATAATATATAATGATATCCATATAATTTATAAAGAAGGATCTGTATCAACCTAAAAATTAAAATGGTAGCACACAAACACACACACACACACACACTTATACACACACATCACATATTCAACAATTTTCTTGACTCGACGACATAAAAAACGTGATTAACACTTAATTTTATTTTTAATAATAGGCAGACTGTAATATGTGCGTTGTGCCGTCGACTTTTCCTAGAATTTAAGGTTGTACTGCTGCTTCAGGCATCTTTGAGAATTTAAATCAAGATAATAGAACATATATTCAATTGTTACAATTTTTATTACGTTAATTGTTAATTGTTAAGCAATTTATTGCCGTGTAGGCAGGATTGCTTTGTGCTGGTTCTGATATATTCTATGACTTGCCAGTCTCTTTTACAAAAAGACTCCCGTTGTGACGTCACGTTACAGAAATAAGTGTGTAGCTCACGCTACAACTATGCTATAAAAAGCTATTAATAAGCCATTCTCAGCATAATATTTAGTTGTTCAGAATGCCTGAGTGCTATCGTTGCTATAATTCTGCCTTAACTTCCTAAATGATGGTTATATATATTTAGTTAGATTCTCGTTGGTTAAACAGATATTATATGCCGTAACGTAAATACATTTTGCCTTTGCCACTTTATGTCATCGTACCTTTTATTCCTTATTACACGAATTTAACTGGTAATGTACATAATAAATGAATATTATTGTAGAGTACGGTATTAATATACAAAGTCGCATTCACCTTACTACACACAGAAATCAGCATTTTAACTACCGTAGGTACTATTATTACATTCTACATAATATATAAATATATATATATATATAATATACGTTACGACTAATTTAATTAATTACCTGCATACTAAGCGTATTTAAAGTTAACCGAAAGCATACTATAAAAATACGTACCGTTTATGTTTAGAAAAGTATTTAACTACTTATAAGTATGGAAGATTGTAATTAAATACCTACATTACGTAATACAAACTATATTGTCTTGTAAATATTTATAAAACTACTCTATGTATGTAGTGTAACTACTTATAACAATATAATCTTGTAAAATATAAAATACAATCCAAACGCTACAGTAATCCGCAAACACAATAATTACTACTACACGTTTTGTGTGCTTAATAATTTTTTTTACCGGGTGGAATTGCACTGCGCATTTGGATAAAACTTTCTATATAATAAGAAATCAATTACGTGGAGGCTTACTTCATATTTTTAACTAAGCGCTAATGAAACATACAATCCGTAAAAGTTGTATTGGCCAGCTTTTATTGACCTTAATAACGAATTGTTATTTATAGCGCATCTTCCAAAGGGTAAGAGACTACCTTTTTCCAAACATTTAAAAAATAGATACCTCTCACCTTACCGTACTAGAATGCACTATTTTTCAGGGTTTTTAAAGTGACAACTTACCTCCATGTTATCTCCAATTAATTTGTTAATTTGAATGATTCACTTAAATGCACCCAAATCATATTATTGAATTCATTCATCCATTCGGAATTATTAATATCGATGAAGACATCCCTAAGCATAACAAGAAAGAGACATTGTCGAAAGAAAGAACCAATAGGACATGGATTCTTTAAGTCTGGTTTATAATCTGAAAGAAAAGAAAGGATGCAAATCGCTGGAAATTTGGACAGTTGCACAGAAGCTCCCTCCTCGTCTCGACATTGCTAGATATTATCCTGCTTTCATGACCACCTATTACTACTAGTAGACAAATTCCCGTTGTAAGTGGACTTATCAGTGACCTTGAAAATTTTTCCACCTTCAAAATACGTTCATATGATATTGTGTCTACAAATAAGGTTTGTTGATTTGCATGTAAATACCAGCGTAAGTGAAGATTTTTAGGGCACACAACGAAATGCAAAATTCTCAATTATTCACGAATGAATACTAATTTGTTTAAGAAAACTGGAAATCTAGAAATCATTGATCCGCATTCCCTTTAACAACATTTTGCAGTTAATTAGACGCAGATATGTAAAGCCCCGCTGACAGTTTCCATCTAGCATGATAATAAGGTAAACAAACTGAAGCACAGGTTCAGATAAGATGTACGCAGTAAAATGATGTCATTGCATAATCTAAAATGTGCGGCAGTTGGTGACCTTGGCATTCAGTTTCAACATGTTGTGAACAAGTCATGTGGCCATTGTGTCACTGTCACCATTCCTGTTGATTGATTTACACAAGACTGAGAGGGGAGAACAATATTTTAACAAGATGATTACATAATTTACACAATACATGACATCGCACTTGATTGGCTTAATAAGCGTATATGAAAATGATTTGGCGCCAATTAAAAGCACCACTAACACTCACACCCTGCTTAACACGACAATTATCTTTGATCATTGTAACTGACAGGTAGGTGATAAAATTGGAAATGAGGCTTAATCGGCAGCCCAGATAAAAGTGTGTAGGGTTCAGTGAAGTTTTAGTTGCGTAGCATCTTCCACGGAGAATAGACAGTTGTTGGGGTAAGCAACATCCGAGAAATTTTAATAATGTCGTTAGGCATAGAATGCGGTGCTACTGGCACCTCCACGCTCTTAATATCCGACAAGGGCGACATTCTCCAGAGGGGGGAATTTGGACCGGCTAACTTCAACCTTTTAACGGAGGCAGAGTTGATAAGTTTTTATGAAACGATGAAAGCATCCCTACCGAAGGATGTGGTGTTACAAAATCTTGGTGCAGGAATGCCGGGAATTGGGGACGACCAGGCAAAAAAAGTAATAAGTGCTCTGAAAGGAGAGACATTATAATTAATGACCTTTCAAAGTATTAAAATGTAGTAGCCATATTTTCTTTTATAGGTTGTTTCGAACATGCTTAAAAAGATATGGCCATCCTTGGAACACGTGTGGGTAGGCAGTGATGCAGAAACAGCATTGGCTTGTATTGGAAACGATAGTGACATCAAGTTGATTATGATAGCTGGCACGGGGTCTAATTGTCACGCAAAAGATGCCGATACAGTTTCCAAAATTGGAGGTTTTGGTCACATCCTGGGTAAGAATAAAAAATACACGTGTTCTGAATGCTTCTGAAAAATTGGACATATATTGACTGCGTGACAACTGACAGGCGACAGAGGTTCCAGCTTTGCGATTGCCCACCGAGCACTACGATTGGCTCTGCGCGAGTTCGAACTATGCTGCGCTTTGGGGGAGTCTCCAGAGGAAAATAAGAAGCTGCGAGAACTGGAGAATATTCCGGACGAATGTCTTGTAAAGCATTTTATGGAATACAAAAAGATTCCGTCGATTGGTGCCCTGGTTCAGTGGAGTGTGGATTGCAGCAAAACGGAAATGGCTGGTCTGACCGTACTAGTGATCCGGAAATGGCGAGAGGGTAACACGATTTGTAAGAAGGTTGTAGAGGACGCCATCCAAGAGCTAGCAGAGGATTGCAGCTGTTTGGTGAAAAAGTTTTTGAAAAGACCGGTGCGTTACGCCAAAATCACGGTAGGAATGACGGGGAGTCTCTTCACCAAAAATGAAGACTTTGCCAAGGGATTCAAAACGCAGGTTTCCGCTTTGTTGGATCTCCGAGGATCTATTCAATTGCACTTTAGGAAACTCCTCGACACTGTGCAGGGAGCTCTAAGCATGGTAGCCAATTGGACCCCGGATGAAGGTGAGCTGGATGATTTAGACTCGAAGAAGCGCATTTCTAGAACGGAAATGACTCAGCATATTCTTCCGGAGTACACGGACCTTCCTCTGACGGAGCGTCGTAATCCAAATTCGATGTTGCTTGATAAACTCCCCATTTCCGACGCCATTGATCTGATGCTCAAGGAGGAATCCGTGATACCCACTGAGATATCCAATCATAAACCAGCGATTGAGGAGCTAATTTTACGAATCAGTAAAACTTTTAAGGAAGGAGGTAGGTTATTTTACGTTGGGGCAGGAACCAGTGGACGACTAGGGGTTTTGGATGCTAGCGAGTGTCCCCCTACTTTTAAAAGCCCCCCACACTGGGTACAAGGGATTATAGCCGGTGGTCAACCTGCCTTGACGCGGGCAATTGAAGGAGCGGAAGACTCTGTTCTGGACGGTTCCTTTGCAATGGAGGAACATGCCGTTGGTCCAAACGATATTGTCATTGGTAATTCTATTATTGCACAGTTAATTATCTTATTATCTAATTAAAATGGTGGTTGAAGAGAATTTTGTACAATCTCAGGAATTGCTGCTAGTGGTCGAACGCCTTTCGTCTGGGGTGCCATGTACCGAGCTCATACTCGAGGAGCTTTCACTGCCTTCCTCACATTCAATCCCAGCCTGCGCTTCAAATGGAAACCAGACGTGGTAATGGCCTTGAATGTAGGTCCGGAAGTGTTGACGGGTAGCACCAGGCTAAAAAGTGGTAGCGCCACAAAATGCGTTCTTAACATGCTCTCTACGTTGGCCATGGTCCAATATGGAAAATGCTTTGAGAATTTGATGGTTGACCTCAGCCCAGCAAATCAAAAATTGAGAGACAGGGCGTTTCGGATCGTCCTTTTAATGACGGAAGGAGTACCGGGTGTAGACGAGGACAAAGTGTACCGAACCCTCATTAATAACGGATATGACATCAGAACAACGGTACAACAGCTTCGTGAAAGCTAAAAAAACGACTAGTCACATTCCATGCTAAAATGGGTGCCAAGTTGTGTTTATTAATTGCCAAGAATAAAAAACCCCGAGACCATTTCACCATTAACCGTCTCCGATAATATGATTGCATTTTATTACAACATTTTGATAAACACAACAAAATTTAAACGACTCTGTGTCCTGTGGGGCCAGTTGAGAGTGGAACGAAGCGAGAGGAAAATTATAATGATGTCTTTTAGAGCTACACACGCTAATTTACATCCAGGCTTTGGCTTTTTGGCTCGAAATAATGGGCAATAAACAAGTATAAACGTATTGGCAGTGAAGTATACAGATAATATGTATAGGTAATCATACAATGCTCATTTATGTTCATATAGTTCATATTATTATATACAGATAAAAGTGTATTTGATTATGATCTACATTGATTACAGTGTACAGCATGATAACGTAATTAACACATTTATACCTATAGCTATATGAAGTTAATAGTTGAATCGTTCATCTTTTTTTCATTTCTTACATGTATAGACACTCAATCATTTCAATAATAATAATAATAATAATAACAATAATAATGGTATAAATATGATAATTATAAGTATGGGTGCCAAACTTCTGTGGAAATTGCGCCAGAATCCCGAATGCACTCGTCATATACGTTGTCTTCTAAGCGGTAGCCAGAATGGCGCAAAATATCCTTCACATATTTCAGGTACTCGCTCACCTAATCCCACATCATTAATTCCCATTTTATATCCAAGTGTGCCCATATATCGGAATAGGATTGGAGGGGAAATGAAAATGAAGATAGATGGTACGTATTACGCCTTTTGTACAGCTTACCTGTGTCACTGACTTTTTCATGTCCTCGTCCACCTCAAACTTTGAACAGTCGTCGGTTATCGCATCAAAGGGAAATATTCTCACCCAATCCCCGCACACGGCGGGGGCATCACTAGACCAATTCCGGGGATTAAACCAAAGACCAGGTCCATTTTTTGGCAGCTTAGCTTTCATCTTTTCCCGCGGTCCTTCTGCAATAAACAAATGTCACGAGTATTTTACCACATTTTTCAGGGAGCAACTAGCCTGGTTCCCAGACGCAGTTTGTATTCATTTGCTTACTCAAAACCGGAAGATTCACGTTGACCGTGGGAAACTTGCTTGTCGATCCTGTCGACGATTCCTTGCTCGTTCTCCGCCTTCGCGTGGGCGATCTTGGGGTGTGTTCGTAGAAGTTGAGAGCACCACTACTCCTGCTCCTTCTCTCGTTGACGTCCTCCTCTTCCTCGTCCTCTTCAGAGGATGACTCTTGCTCAATGTCTCCATCATAAGCTTGATGGCAGTAGCAGTGACTGTGATGCTTTCTCCGATGATGGGTCTGGTGATGATGATGATGATGCAGCGTCATGGACGAGCTGTGAAAGCTGTTTGCCATTTTGCTTCCCTTTACCATCAATTTGGAAGCATCATACTGGGGAAACGGCGTCTGCACCCAGGACTGCAGCATTGAGGGTAACTTGAGAGTGCTTGGGGACAGCGTGCTTTCCCACTCTACCATAAACAGAACAAGACAAGACTTTTGTGTCACTTGTCACGTACCGCATGCATGCATGCTTGCATTTCTGCATTCTTTTAGCTGGCTTATTATGCTTGGCCAAGTGAAAATGACAAGGCTTCTTTCACTTTCGTTTTCCCTTTATGCTCCTGTCTGGTTGACATCTTACCTCGTCCCGAGTGCACAATCTGCTCCAGCAAGTACTCATCTTCACTCTCTCCCCAGCCACCCATTTTCTCAGAATCTGCACTAGAGCTCGGCACAGACACAGAACTTGTTCGTCGCTTTCCACTTCTGCTTGAAGACGACTTCATAAAGTCTCTGCTGTCAGGTAGCCCCAAGAGAGAAAACATTTCATGCAGCATCGGCTTCTTCACTTGCTCATCCACGTTACTGAAGTCGTCACATCCCAAGCCCGGGTTAGTATTCACCTTGTCGCACAAAATAAAATAAAACGTAAAGTTGTGCTACACCACCGCAGAGATACTTTTTTGTGGATGTGCCATCACGTGCCATTTCTCGCAAATTAATACCCATTGTTGCATATCAAGGCAGAAGTTTATCGACTAACATACCTCCAGCAAATTAGGCTTAAGGTTCTCATCCACCAAAATGTCAAACCCCAAGAACTCAAAACTTTTGTCGGCTGCCTCAATTCTGGAAAAGTTACGCCCGTCTCCGATAATAGTCAGCACGAGAATTGACCAAATCCGCTGCCACAAATAGTAGTCGTCTACTCCCGTCTTGTCAAAGTATTTCCGAAGTTGGCCCAGGGTCCATTTCGAGCCTGTCATGATAAAAAGGGAATTCGTGAGTTCGTGAGTAAACATGTCGCCATTCAGAAGCGACGCGTGTAATGCCGCACAATACATGATGATAACATTAGTCATAATCCGTTTCAACGAATCCTGACCCACATACAAATTGGGACCGCTTCATAAGAAACGCGACAATTTTACATTTTATTTAGTCACCCCGCTGAAATTATACAGAGTCACAGTGATTTTCTTTTTCTCCTTACCAAATCCAATGGTTTCCTTATTTTTTCGATAATTGGGCCCTTGCTTGTTCACCGAGGTGTTTGTCAAGTGGGAGAACGTGTTGGGCAAGTTGCTAAGGTCATATTTGCTTGTGGCAAATCTTGTTATTCCTTCGCGGTACGCGTAGAATGTTAATGGGCTCGTACAAGTGACACAGACGTACAGCCGAAGATCCCATTTGTAGCCGTTGATCAGGTAGGGACGAGCAATGTACTCTTGCACAACACACGCCTCGTCGTACGAAAACTTGGTGACTTGCTGCAAAGTGAAAAATGAAACAGAGATGATCATTTAACAAGTAGGGAAAGGCCCGGGCACGAGAATAGAGAGAACACGAGAGAAAAAAATAATAAAACAATAGACTGTCTCGCTCCCAGTCTCCACCCCCTCCGTGCAACTACATTTTTATGATGACGAGGACAAGAACATGATGATATATTGCTTGTTAGCAGGAAGTTGATGGTGAAGCCATTAGTTTCTGGATACTCTGGGTACACTTAATCAATTTCTCTGGTAGACAAGAGGGAAAAAAGTTATAGGACTTCTATAGACAGATTGCTTTAGGACGACCATCATCATCAACTTCAATCTTCTTTCTCTTCCCTCAATTATCATTCTATCAACGTGCTCCCCGGCTACGAAGCTCATTTCCTGAGAAAACGCAACAAAGGAGAGAATACGAAAGTGCTCCGTAGGAATTAGGTCCCCGAAAAACAAAAAGAGTCTCTCTCTCTTCTCGTCGTGGTTCCTTTCCCCTGAGTGCTTTTGAACTTGTTCAAGTACGTCATTTTTCTCACATTCTAAACATCCCATTTCGCATCATCAAAAGACAGCAGAACCCCAGAACGTCAAAATCATAAGAGGAGAAAGAGTGACGGGGAGGAAGAGGATGAAAGATAAACTAAGCAATGCATCATCTCTGCAGGGCAGAGCTGGGAACAGCGTAATGGGGATATTTTCGATAAAATTCGACCATTTTTCTTGGAACGATCCCTGCTCATAAAAGCATTCATGCAAGGAGGATTCTAAAATTGTTTTCAATTTTAAGCCCGGGCTCGTGTACAATTTGGTACGGTTCACACGCAATTTAGAAACATTAGGAAAACGTACATCAAAGAGGAGGATCCCTTTCCCTTGACTCTTTGCGATAGGCTTGGATATCCACAACGGTGCTTTTTTCCCTTTTGGAAGATGATGATTAGGTCCAAATGGAATGCAGCCCGGATCTGGTGGTGTCCCGTACTCAATATCGCACAGCCTTTTCGTGTGTTCTGCAACCAAACGCGTGTACTCCAAAGGAAGGTTGAAAGACAGCGGGCTGACACAGGAATGTGAAACGACAACAGGAAAAAAAAAGAAAAACAAACAATATAACAACCTTTTGTTACATTTTCCCAACTTTGAGAACATCAATTCATTTTTATTATTTTTTAAACGTTTTGACATTACTCTGTCAGCATGTCAGCAAAATAGGGGAAAAAACAGCAAAACTCTACCTCAAGCATGACTTTGTGGAAAAATTGAGCTAAATTGTTATTGACGTAATGCGATTTTTTTTGCGCGCGAAGTACTTCAATTCAAATAAACTTTTCCTTTCCCCTTTTATTCCAGTTTACGCCAGTAGTGCCCGGACATTTAATGATTTCTCTATTCTGCGTATGTACATATATTCTCGGGGTTCCTGTTTCAGTTAACACACAGCATGTCTTGTATTTGTATGTATTTTCTACTGCTTCTCGAACCTGCTTCATATTTTGCGTACGTATTCCCTTTCCAATTCAGCCCTATAATTTACTATTGTGTTTTCGCTTCAGTAAAAAATAAAATAACTGATATAAAAAACAGGTAGACCTTCATTTTCTAGCAGCACACATGTACAACTTCATTCTCTCTCGTCGACCCTATTCATAATTCAAGTAAACTTGTATGCAGTCCTGCATATAGTGCCTGCGGAATCCCGTCCATTTTAACATTGACTTTTCCCGTTAATATCCCTCCCACCACCACTGCCACTCTGCTGTGTTCCTCAGTACGGAGTCATTTCCTCCTCACGCAATAATCCCGTCAGCCTTTCTGTTTTATAACCGGACGCACCACTGCTACCCCAGGAAGCTTTGTAATTGTCAATCCCAATTTATTACCAACGACCGTTAGTTCCTCTGTTATATTTTTTTTGGCTAAACGCCAGTTATCCGTAGTCTTAGTCAATATTGTTATTCTTGTTCCTGGAAACGTTTTGCGAAAGATAGGTAAGGATATATTATCCACTTAAATAAGCAACAATGTGAACTTGATCCTCCCTCTGCCGCACACATGCACCCTCTTCCAAATCAATTTTCATAAACTATTTCCGCCTAATAAACTCAAATGCAATTTTAGCAACGTTTCCCTCCCCACATGCCCGATCTTGCGACAGATTATTAAAAAAAAGAAAGACTCAAGTGGGGAGAAATGTGTTCCTGTCAATTCACTCCCTTTCCATTTTATTATGCATACCAGCCCAACTTTCTCTTTTCCCAGTTTGGGTTTCCCCGACAATTTGCAAACAACTTACCATATCTAAATATGGCGCGCCTGTTTCCCGCAAAATTCTGGGTAAGCCTCGTGCAATGAAAAGAGAGTTGAGTAATGAGTCTCTAGAGTGTGATTTGGATTTTCCAGCGGGGTTGATTAATACAAAAACCCGTGGGGCTACTGCGAATACTCACGACTGCATTAAAAAGTTTCAAATTAAATGGGTTTCCCTTCTGTCATGTTATTAAAAAGCGGGAGAAAAAAATAATTCCCCCAAAGAGGAAAGTGCTTTTACTGGCTGACAACCTAGTAAGTGGCTTTTTTAAGCTTTTAGACTTTTTTCATCAAATTCCCAGTGGCGTCATTTAACAACAGAACACATTTGATTTTTGACTCAAGGACTTTTTCATTAAAATTGTTGAATATATAAATATGCATTGCGTGGTACTTTTCACAGGTGGCATTATTATAACGAGGTCGCACGTAACAGTTCTTGGGAGCTGCAATATTGATCGTGCTTCAGGGAGTCGAGTTTCCTCACTCTGACCATGATCCCAAAATGAGAAACAACCGGAAATCTCGTCTCCATAAATTTTACAAAGTGCCTACACATACACTCATTGTACTACTGGTGAGGGCAATAATATTAGCATTTTTGACAATCATGCACGGTTTATTTTTAAAGTCTGAAATTGGACCCGGGGAGATGTGAAACTTTCTCGAGTGGTAGTCCAACTGTGCACGCTCTTGTGCAATTACACAAACACAGCAGTCCCTCCCAGACCGCCACGGGAGAAGTGGGAGCAGTCAACAAATACATACATATAATGCGCTAATGATTTTTAACGATAACGGCAACCATTTTGTAAGTGTCCCAATCCCTCTACGAATGTGCTGATTCCTGGAATTCCTGGATTACGAAATTTAATACGATTATCATCACTTTGGTTAATTAGCACTGTTAAGCTGGCAAAGTATGTGACCTTATCTGTCGCTTCCTCATTTTGTATGCTTACTCAGCACTTCAGCAGTCAGCAGCTCTAATTTGCATGCTACCCATGTGGAATTCTTCCCTTTTTAGTAAAATAAATAGGAAAGATCACAGTCACGCAAATGAACAGTTAATCAGGAGCGTTTGGGGATATTTACACAGATGTATGTAGGTCTCTCGCATATTAGAGACGTTAGGTACTACTGCTTCAATGCTCTTTCACTCTCTCTCTCTCTCTCTATTAATCTCTTCCCCTGCGGCGGAGGGGAGTAGCGCTAGTAACAAGAGGAAAGAAGCCCCTCGGAAAAAAATTTCCATAATAAATTTCATTACATTGTAAAAGTTTAAAAGTGAAACATTTTATTTTCACTACAGACCGCGCTGTTGGTAGTCGGTCCTGTTTTAATTTCATTAATATTTGTTTACTTCTCCCCGCCAATTTTCTGCATACTTGAAACATGTACCCGTCCTACTTGACAAGCCTACACATCAAAGACTAAGTAACATGAGCGTGAGTGTGTACCAAAGAACATTAACTAATTCCCCCCACAGTAATGGCATAACGGGTTTATATATTTTTTTTATGTAATACTGCCACGAAGACCAAGACAAGTGTGCCAGAGAAAAATGTAATAAAATACCAGCTTTAAAAACCTTCAACAAACGGGGCAACGGGCATCCATCCTTCACCAGCCCTGTTTTGGCGTGCCTTCACTAAAACTCGCTTTCATTACGACTTTACAAAACTACACAAGTTTTGGCCGACTTCAAATGCACACACACACGCTTGTAAATAATGAATATAAACCCGTCCTTTCTCCTCACACTATATTTCGCGTTGGTAGTTGTGCAATAATAATAATGGCAAAATGAAATGGCAACAACAGCAGCAGCAGTAGTCGTAGTGGCAATGAAAGGGGATTTGTCATTTAAAAAGAAAGACCAAAAAACTTTCTCTCTGCCTTGCTGCTTCTGATTTCTCTATTCCTCTGCTCCCAGCAATAAATCTCCACAAGAAGCAACTTTCCTTTTTTGCGTGTGTGCCGTCCGTGTTAAGAAGATGTAGAGTAAAAGTCTTTTTTTCTACTGCTGTGCAGTCGTACCAATAATACTGCCTGCCATCGAAAGAGAGAGAGAGAGAGAATTTGAAAAATGTAATGAATGAACTTTGGAACTAGTAAACTAGACAGTCCACTGAAATCACGATCATTATTATCATCATCATCACCACCACCACCGCCAGTTATGATTATTATTGTAGCTGGTCGTGAATTTACTGGAAAATGGACATGGTCCCTCTGTTGTTCCATTTCCTCTGACCCTTTCACTACCACCTTTCAATATGCACTCTCTCTCTCTCTCTCTCTCTGTTGTTCCAGTCGTACACAGGGTGAACTTTGCGTGACTTGCAAAAAACGGGAAAAAGCGAAAACTCCTCTATATAAATATGTTGCAACTCGTTGATAGATTTGGATGGCGTGTGTTCTTAAAATACATTTTTGTCCGTTACTCTTGGATGAGGCACTGTTGTTGTTGGTAGTCACCCAGTCAGTTGTGTGGAGTCGAACAGAAGAAAAAAAAAGATAAATGAATTATGTGTGTGAACCATTTATTATTATTTATGGTCAGCAGGATTTCTTTTCTGAGGGAATGATTAAAAAGAGAGATGGTCATGTTCTCACACCATGGGTGAAAACCTAGAGTAAATAAGGTAAAAGGAACAGCTGATTCGATTTACGATTTTCGTTCAGTTATTTATGGTGGGATATATGGAGGGAACACTAGAAATAAACAGTTTAGCTGACAGTTTACTAAATTTCATTATCTCAAAGAGAAAAAAAATCCATTTGCGAAATAATTTGATATTGGTCAAGTTGTGTTTTGGGCAGATTTTGCTTCCTTGTGGGTTTACCTAAAGCGCGGCGTGTTTTTTTTCTCGAGGTGAAACATTGATGTATTTAATAGATAATAATAAAATGTAATTTTCTGTGTCAACTTGCTCTATTGAAGTATTATTATTTATTTATTTCCCCCCTGCCAAATTTGTTTCCTCCTATTTTTCTTTGTATTATTTATGCTTTTTTTTACCTGAAATCGTAAATGGATCCATAGGTTGACCTCAACCGCCGAAGGTGTCTAGCGAGTACATCTTTCCTGGCGAAGTTGGACGCCTTTGGAACGTGATTGGTAATCTGCCACTGTTTGAGATGCCTTGCACGATTGGAGTTCATGATGGAACTGCGCCACCAGAGATTCCAGCATTGGGTTGCACGAATCGAAACCTCGTCTCTGATCGAACTGTTTTCCTTCTCCCCAAAATCCTTCCAGCCACGCTCTTTGAACACCTATACATCCAGTTACAGAAAAAAGACAGGAATATGGGTACATATATAACGGTAGCAATAAATTACCCTCGTACTTTCACAAATATGGATCATTATGATTTGTACGTGTGAATTCAGTTTTTCAAACTCATCGGAAAAAGGCAGACAGAGAAAGTTGCTAACGAACATTGAACGTGTGTGTATTTTTCTGTCAGCTCCACTCAACCGAGCCAGTCTATACGTGCGTGTAAGTTTATCACGCCCACCAAGGCACAAAAAAATCTCTGTGCTCGCACACCACCTCACTCATACACGTATATCTGTACTACATTGAGTGATAATGAAGAAGGTGGCATTACAGGTAAAAGCTAAAAAAACTATTAACGCATTCATAATATCTAGGTTAGGTCATTACTACAGTCAGCATTCTCACTTACAATCGAACAAATCCATTTGGGCTTTTTATTCCGACGGTTGGTTCAATGAGAAGGAAATAAGAAAAAGGGAAAGTGAGTGAATATAAAAAGCGGTGGAGCATAGGAGAGAGAGGGAGAGAGAAAATGAGCCGAGGTAGACATGCCGTGTCATTTATATATATTATTCTATTTTTCCAGTCAGTCAGATTTTTTTTTCACTCCAGCAGCTTTCCCATTGTCGTCACTCATTTACGAGGTGGTAAGACGATGAAGTGCAAGGTGTGTGTTTTATGCGTTTGCAAACGCAAGCTTATGAAGGTACACGGACGTGTACGAACATGAATATAAATGGAGGCATGTGTAGAAATGAAAAGTTTTTTTTTGTGTTCGTCTTGTAATGCCCATCATGAATCATTTCGGGTATGTGTGTGAGTGTGTCGTCGGTAAGTTTGTAAGCAGCCAAGTGTAGTGCAGAGAGAGAGAGGAGCAATCGGTGTAATAAAAGAAAGAAGAGGGGTACCCAGTTGGACGGAACGATAGTGAAATCTGGGCTGAGCGTATCTATTTCAGAGAAAGCGGGGTATTAACTTAAAGTGATTTTCTTTGTCAGGCAGCAACGCTACCGGAAAAGCGACGACGAGTGGTATTAAATTACTGACTCTAAAAAGAAGGTATGCAGATGACTTATAATCACCAGTTGTCTTCCGGGATTAACGTTGAAAGATGGTAGCGCGTCAGCAACTTATTGTCTGGATTACCAGAGAGAACTAAAGTTATCCCAGATGTCGCACACCAATGAGTGAGCCACTCAACTGAAAACGCTAACAACTTTTCTTTGAAATGAGCAAATTTTATTTTTTTTCTTCGCGGCGTTGACATATATATAATCCGCTTTAGGGTTGCATTTAAGCTGTGGACGCTTTTGCGGACAAAACGGCGTTTATAAAAGGGAGAGAGAGAGAGTGGTTGTTCAAAAGATTACGTCTTAGCTTTATGCTCGTCTTTCCCGGGTCTTTGTCTAAAAGACAAACAAAGAAAGTTTGGAAGCGGAAGGGAAGCAAAGGCATGCATAAGGGAAAGCAGCAGGAGAGAAATTAGGTGATCGCATAGAACATCCCACCACCACCATCACACATATGGAAGGCATATACGCACCACAGAATTTCATGTGTGTGATAAGGTAAATGATGGATACATAGAAACTCACCCATACTTTCATCACTCCGCGAGTTGGTAGAAAATAAAATAAAATCCGAATAGATTTAACAGCCGAGTTCTACAATAAACCCACTCGGCCCGTGTGTGCAGCGGTGGTTACCGAGCTTAAATTAGAGCATTTCATAGATACGAGGAGTAGGTTATCTATCCATGTAATCCCGCTACCGCTATAATGCGTAAATTGTTTTTGCTAAAACTTCTGCAATCTGGCTGCACATACACAGTTCGACATGCCCTTTCATTCAAACGATAATAGCACCTGCTTTGCAACTCCGTTTAAGCTATTTTCCCCGTCATATTCCTCTACCTGGGCAGTGCATTATGGGAGCTTACACTAGGCAAGGATGCCAAACGATACGTCCAGTACCCCGTTTACGCTAGTCATTAGTTCCATCACTTGGCTACACACCAACACAACGACAGCTTTCGCCATGTAATCAAAAGTTCATTCCGTCACATTTAGCTCATACTCGAGATAAAATGATCTTTTAAAGAAATGGGTACAGTTTAGATGTAATGTAACAGTTAAGTACGTGCACATGGTGTACTGGTAGGAGTATGTCTATTAGGGCGCCGTTATTTAAATTTAAAAAAAGTACATTGAAGAAGGAGGGAAGTTCTGTTAAATCAAATGTATTTACATATTACGTCGCAATCATTTTTTGTACCCCATCTTGTCTCCTTTCCCCTATTTAAATTTCGCCGGAGAAAAATATTAAAGATACAACTCCCACTGAGCGTAATCCTACCATTTAATTTTTGTATATTATCGATATTGTGTGTACTACACCGGTGGTCAAATGTCCCACCTACCAGTCATGTGTGGTGATTCTTTCAAATGACGATGCTACCCCTGAAGAAACTATGTCGGTGATGATTTTCCTAACGTAGGAAAAAAAGGGTTTCATACCTTCAGAATGATGACAACGACATAATGACTAAAGGTGATGATGCGTGAGTTTTTTTGACGAAAAAATGAACTTGTACTAGGGTTACACCGTTTATCACTACTACCCTGCTCCGTTTGTAACAACTTGTCAAGTTGATATTAGTGAATGAAATTTTTTTTCTTGATTTGTTGTGCTGGTGACTTCACCGGTCGGCCTGGCGTGTGCGACCTAAATATCAACACTTGCTTTATTCATTATCACTACGATTACCACCATTAGCAGATAGCTGGTTGGATGGGCAGCCATGTAAAACATGAATGTATGAAAATAGGTACATGTTCACCCATAAACTGTATAGACATTCACTATTCATCTATTTATAGTTTTTGGGAGTGTCATCCTCGTCATTATTATCATTATCATCACGACCGTCATATTTTTTATCGCTGTTCCTCCATCATTGTCATTACTTCATCGTAGAGCAGGAAGACAACAAAAAGTAGACATGCCTGCTAGTTCAGCTCACCATCGACTTTCATAATTGGTGGTCCGTCACTTTCTAATAGTCCCAGTTTTACCCAGAGAAAGGGCAGGAAGAACGAAAAATGTCAAAAAAAATATTGACATAAACACTGCGGCACCGTGAACGAGAATAATGTACGCCACCCGTAAATAGAGCAAAAGGTTCAAGTTAAGTTGATATTATTTTTTTTAGCTTGTGCGTTTCTACCTCCCTACTACCCACCTACTTACTAGGTCATTGAATTGAAATGGCCCCAGAGAAAATCTGCGCACCTGCTGCACATAATGCAAATGCCTTAATAAATCGTCTCCCTGCAAACAACCAGCCTTCATGTTAGCATTGTGTTTTATGTCAAAAAGCATACATTTTCTAAAATTTCCTTAATGCAGATAAACGCATTCCATTATTCTCCTATTCCCTTCCACTCCCCCATCTCCCGCTCTCTTTCTTCTCAACTCTTCATGTATGACCGCTCTGTTGCCATTTCCGCTCCCTGTGACATTTTTTTGTCGTCAACAAAAACCAAACAGGCGACGGCGGCAGTACTATAGTGGCAGCAGCAGCAGCAGCAGTGGCGCAGACAAGACAGAATTATTCATAAAGAATGCCAGGAGCTTCTTCGTTTTTTCCAACGACAAAATCGATACCCAAACAGAGACATGTTCTCCCTTTCTCTCCCTGCGTGGAAGAGATTTAAAAAATAACCGTTTACTTTTTTTGGTGGGAAAGCACTTGCAGATATCATGTATCTATTTTGACAGCCCGGAGCATCAGCAGTGGTTGCATCACAAGCCAACAATGACAATGAGAGCAGCGGATATAAAGGAGATAGATCGTTCACTGCTTAAGAGATTGAAATAGTAGATACCTACACGACGACCCTCGCTCACAATGCCTGTCAGAAACCTGATAGTCCCAGTATCCATGACTCCGGCAGAACTTAAAATGATAAAAAAAAATTTATCGCAAAATCCCCATTCAAGAGTGAATACCTACGTGTGACTTGAGTGGAATATTATTTTTCGCTCGTTTTCACTTTTACCATCCGTCGTAGAGACAGCAAGTGAGAGATAGTCAGACTGATGAATGTGGAGACAAAAGGGCAAAAACACCGCGTGGTAGCTCCAGGATAAAGAAAGGCAAGCTTTCTCAAAAAAATCGTGTACTCTTTTGATAGTTAATGTACATACTGGGATTTTTTTTACACTGGCTTCGTTATGCACTTTGTCATTTTGTTCCCTTGCTGCTGCGGTGCCCATACCCTCACACACGCTATCTTCCCCAACCGATGTATTAAAATGGGAGCTGTCTATTTAAAAAGTAAACCAGTGACGTTGGTTCCTTCGAAAGGGCGTAAGATACAGCGCGCCCCGTTTCAAAAGACCTTTTCTGTGGAAAAATATTTCCGCTTTTACGCGGTGATTACGTCGCGTTGCTGCAAAAGAATAATGCATCCTGTTTCTGCACACTGCAGAGACAACACATCAACCCGAATGGAGTGTGGGTTGGGAGATAGATAGTTAGATATTAGGCATCGTGGTAAGATCTGATGAAGTAGGAACGCGCATTAGTTGTAGGAGTACTTAACTTAAAGAAGTCTCCCCAAGGAAATTTCCCTTTTCCGTTTTCTCCACACACACACACTCTCTCTCTCTACCTACAAGTCTCCATGTGTCTTGTGTTCTTCTTCCCCAAAACGAAACCATCGTTCGCTCCAGTTAATTGAGTGTCTGTTGGAAAAGGTAAGTAGTAAAAAATAAAAGACAGTTTCAAAGACAAGTCAAAGCAGGGGAAAGCCGGAGGGGCTGCCCCAAGTATTTCTGGTGCTGCTGCTGCTGCCGCCACACGAGTCACATGCCTCGCATATAGTTTCCAGTCCTCACGTCCCAATCACATATCACTTCAGACCTTCCTATTTCATCGTGGTTTATCAAGGGTAGCAGAAAGAAAGTACCGTTGTCCTAACCAATTCCCTGGTTAGCGTCTCTAGCCATCTTCTCCTGTCGCTCCACCGCTCTACGTGTTTGTCCCCGTTAACATTTACCCCGCCGCATCGCACAAGTCTCAGGGAATATGTATGTATCTATATGCAAAAACGGAAAAGCCGGAGAAACAGCCCAAGTTAATGGTTTTCTTCCAGAGGCGCGTCTTCAGCCCCACCCTTTTCAACAGCCACCAACTCATTAAAAAGTTAAAAGAGAGTTTTGTCTTTGCTGTTCTTCTCTGCTCTCGCAACAACAACCTTTCCACCGACACAGTTACACCCACTTTTACAAATAGAATTCACACAATTATTGTCCCGGTCCCGGTTTACACTTCGTCTGACAAGATGGATACCGTTATAAAAATCCATAAGTAACAAACACTCCGTTTTTTGAGAACTAATGCAATCGAGCAGTATTGCCGATTGAACATTTTTTCTTGTCGAAACCTCGACGTGTCGTATATTACTCGCAGGTGTTCAAAAAAAAAGAAATACGTGGCAATTTATTAGATTTCTTTTTGTTTTCCCGAAAATGGAACCTCCCTGCGGCAGCAGTTGTGTAAGGAATACATTTGCGTAAGTACGAGGACGAGGATAAATTGCGGTAGTGATAAAACAGAAGGAGAGCGCAATGAGATACCTGCTGTGTTTTAGCGGTTCCCAGCTTTACACACACCCGTATTTTTCCCACTGTCTCGTTTTTTTACACTTAAAACCTCAAAAACTGTTGTGGCGATGAACAAAAAATGAATATCACAACTTTATCAGTTCCAAGTTGGATGGAATGGGGAAAGGCCATTTCCTGACGGAGGAATTACTTAGGGAATCCCTATACCATCACTAACCCGAGCAAGTTTTAAAATTTCTCGGAAAAAATATGCTCCGCTCCTCTTGGTGATAAAAGATTTTCCCGATTTTCTCCCCCGTATTGTTCCTCCCTATAATGAATGCAATCATGGTAGTAGATAGGTGTGTGTATGTGTGTAGGTATAGACACGATTTTTTTGTATCCTATCTTCCGGAAGGGAAAATTCGGTGCACTCAACGAGCAAAAGCAATCCAACACTATCTCCTTACTTTATCATCGTCTTTCCCTTTTTCTCTCGCTGGCGTGTAAGCGTATGCATTTTCGCGCGTATCATTTTTCTTCCGCCATCATCCTCGAGCCGCGGCGCATCGTCAGAATAAATTTTCGTCTCTTTTTTTCTCCTGTTGTTCACTCTTCCCTAAAATAACATATCCCTCATGTTTAAAAGTAAAAGTAGTAAATAATCCCATGAATCTTTCCCCGACACGAATTCTACTGCTTCGTTAAAGAACGACTACACTACAAAAAATAATGTAATGTATAATGTAATCCCAGATATTGGGGAACAAAAATAAACGCGGTACCTAAACCGCCGTTTCAACGGCCGAAAAAAATTGCTCGCCTGTAAAAACAACCCTACCTATTTAAAATAATACCGTAAACAACTACCTCCGCTGAGGAAATGCAATATATATTTATAAAAGAGTTACGTTCGTCTATATCCGCCATTTCGCACGTTGTGCAAAACTACATCATCCCAAACAGCACGCCACGCACTGCAAATGTCCTATAATACCCCTCATATATTATTTTTTATCGGCTGTGGTGATTGGGGGAAAGGATGACGATGATGCCATGACCATGAATAAAAATAGTAAAAGTAACAACCTCGACATAAATATGTTCCACTAGGCAATCCCTTTATCACCGATACAAAGCTGGTTTATCATTCCGGCAAAACATGCTGTTCCCGTAAACATTATAAATAAAATATTACTAATACAAAGTTACATAATATTTACTACCGCTGTGCTGTAGTGTCGTCGGGAGGAGCGGGGAAATGCCCTCCACTTTTACGGCAGTAAAAGGAATAAAAACGTATTTTATTTCGTGTAATCTCTCTATACATACACACAGGTAGTCATGTTCGCATGAATTTTAAAGGTAACAACATCATACAGAGAGCCGGTAAGGGAAAAGGCGATAACGAACGAGAGAAAAAAAAAGAAGGATTGTAACTGATACGCTTACAAGGGAACTTTTCCCGTTCCAAGGAACTCAAGGTAAAGCGTTGTTCAACTTTTTCCTTAGAAACTAGGCCCATTTCTTCCCTGGTTTTCTTTTTTGTGTCTGTCAAAGTGTTTTAACCCCTAGACAGCTTGCCTTTGCCACTACTGCTGCTGCTGCTGCTGAACTACGCGGGCATATGGTCGAATATGAATGTACTACAACAACTGTTAAGACTGTTATGACGAGGGACGGTTAAAATGTGAGAAAAGGGATAAGTGATTTTTTTCATGGGTTGTTCAAGGTGTATGATGTAACATACTCTTTGTACATAATGCATTTATCCCTGAAAGTATCCCTCCCATAATACCCAGCGACCAGCAGTCTCTCTGTTCCGTCGTCCATGTCCATTTATACTAATAGCCCATTGTCTACTAGAGTCTCTCCTGCAACAACTGCCTGTATTTTTGATGGAATCTCTTCAATTTCGTTTTTCTTTTCTTCCTCCATTTACTCCCTCCACGAGAAAGACACGCTACGTTTCTTACAAGCATCATTTCACTCTCCCCACCGCTTATTATTATTAATACCGAGTACCTTTCCAACAGGAGGGATTTTGTACTGTACTTTCTCCAGTTTTATTTTATTTTATTTTAGGAGGGCCTCTCTTCTTGTACTACTCTTGAAGATGAACATTTTTCACGGGGAGACATCATCATCTTCACTTGTACTAACTCTGGCAATACCACTACTGCTCCTTTTTGTTTTCAACTGCCCCAACTTTCCAAAATATCAGTTACTCACTAGAGGAAATGATCTTCAAAACTTTCCTGGAGGATTACTTATATATGGAGGTGTATAACAGAATGGCAGTAGAATCTAAATTCGTTTTCCTCTCTTTTGCTACAATGGCAAAGAAGCTCCTTTCTTCCGGGGCAAACCGGTAGTACCATTTTTACGCAACTTTCAACTTTTCTCTTCTGCTGCTCCACCATCCATTTTCTTATTCCCATATCCCATCAAGTTTCATTTTTCTAATTCTTTATTACAGCAACAACAACCTTCTGTCTTTCTGTAGTTGCGCGTGTGGTGGGGTTCTATATGAAAGCATCTCAGAGAACCTCGCATCTTTTGGAACAAGGTGATGGTAACAGCATAAGCCAGCTAGGTTAGAAGAGCGATGATAATGGTACCGAAAAGCGAGCGCGGCACAGCAGCCGCGGTGTGGTGCGGTGGTGGAGGTAGATGAAAATTGAGAATGAAGCCACACGCTGCGCTGTTATTGCACAATTTAAGTATTTCTATTCTGGACTGGGAAAAGGGGAGCGAGGGAAGCAAAAAGCGATTTCTTTGGTGTGAACATGCCTCTTGTTATATTTCACTTACACACGCCACCCACCACATTATACACAACAAGAGTTCCAAAAATGTGTCAATAAGTAAGTAAGCGTACAACAGAATAAGTTACGAAAAAGCCTGTGAATTATTTTTAAACCGCTGCTACTGGAAAGTCACCTTTCCCTCTTTTAATTGCGTCATAACTTGTAGAATCTCCCGAGTGGTACCAGGTAGTCGAAAATGTATATTCCATTTGTTGCCGCTTGCAAATAGCCCCCAGTTTTCTACATGGACCGCTCCAATTGATCTACCACGCCAGGTTTTTTAAATTGCCTTTTACGTAGTGTGTACTCCTGTCTTCTTAATTTCCTGCTACAACCACCCACCAGCGGTTTAATCCAGATAAATTGGGATTCTCTCCATTCATACAGCAGTTTTACCTCTCTCAATAGTGCTATTGAGCAATATTCCGCGGGATTCGAGTAGTACAAGATGCAGAAAGCCCCACAGAGAGAGAGAGAAAAAAAACCTCTTTTTAATGTTGTCACGGTATTGCTATTCTGGTAATAATAGAAATCTTAATGAAGAATAATAGAACATAAAAAAACGTGCAGAAAGATCCCCTAGCCCAGTAGCATGATCACCGTCACCACCACCGCCAGCATCCTCTTGTGTCATCCTCTCTCATTTCGGTGGCAAGCTGTGCCCCGCCGTTCCAGTAACAAAAACGATTCTCTTATAATGTTCTAATAACCTTTTGTGTATATAGCCATCCTTACTCCTCCTGGCTGCATGCAATATGCATAATGAAAATAATGTCGATGATGATTGCAAAATGATTTCATTTTGCTTAATGGGCGCATTATTATGCAAGCTGGCTTGCTCACGTTTGGACTACTGGTTTCTGCTCCATGTACGCAATAACCCGCAATTGTGCACACTCCCATACCACCGCAGTCATGTCTTCCCCCATTCCACTGTTTTTTTTTACTTTGCCTGAGGTTGCAAATCATTTTCTCATTAGTTCACTTCGATGATGATGAAGAACAGACGGGTCCACACATTCCCCCCATTTAAATGTCTGTTTCAGCCGTCTGGCTTTGACTTTTGTTACTTCTCCATCCACATCCACATCCAACATTTCTGTTTTGTGTCTCTCCTCTCCCTACGTACCTATATCTGTTTTGTCCGTTGTGCTTTATCGCTGCTCTGCAATTTAGCGTCTCTTTAAAAATAACGGACCGGACGGATATATATTTATGTGCACCGACACACCTTACGTCACCACATTTTTTCTCAAGTACCACCACTTCGTGTCGGACGTCAAGGTAGATATAAATCTCTGCTTTTTACGGCTTCTCTGTTTCTATTTAACTTTCCTGTCCGGATATCCCTCTCCTTATTTACCTTTTTTCATAATTTTAGCGCCCAGTGTGGCCTTGGTCATGAAAGGATACAAAAAACAGAACAGACCACACACGCCGAAAACGAAAAATACGACTAAAATTACTTCAGCTTCTGTTGATTCTTTCCCCCTTATAAACAACAATTACCGCCTACAACACAAAAAGAGTAATAGGACATGCCACATTTCACATATTATTCACAGCTCCTACACGACAACTTTCTGCACACACACCTTGCCCCTACAACAACAGAGTTGATGGAACCGACGACGTTTTTTTTATGTCAAAATGGATTTAGATGTAAGCCTACCACTAATACTCCCACAACACATGGTACATACGATGGGAAAAATAATTTGGACGCACTTTGTGCTTGTTACAAAGAGAATAGAGGAGAACAAGGAGGAGGAGGAGGAGGTCGTAGAAAAGGGGGAGAGAGAACGAAAAAAAAACGAAGAAAAATGTTCTACAAACAAGCAAACTCAAATGCGTCGTTATTACCTTTTTATATTGCCATACTACTGTTGCTTGTCACCATAACAATAAAGCTTAATAAAATGTGAGATGAGCCCCGCGTTAGTTGTTGCTTTACTATGTATGTGCCTGTGTGTGTGTGTGTGTTCGCGGTGGCAAAGTATGCGAGGAAGAAAAAAACGTGTGAAAATGGTTTTTGTCACCGCCACAAGCCTCCCAGCAGTGGCGAAGCATAATAAATGTGCGCGTTTGGAGGATTACTTGTTTTTATACGGGGCTCTGTTGTGTGATTGTGTGTACCGCTCTGCCAGTTGATGTGTGTATTATTTTTATGATTATTTCTATTGTTCCTACCGTCATTAGGGATTCTGGTGCGTACACAGACATCAAAGTTATTATTGCTTGGGAATATCACACACACACGCCATTATATGTTTTAAGGCTTTACAAACATACCTGTTGGAGCAGGGCTGGTCCATTGCCAGAGCCGGCGTCATTGACACGGTAGACGTAAGGGAATATTTTCCATAATGAGCAGAGCAACCACCGATCTCTTACCAGCAACGTTTTGCTCTCCAAATCCACTTTACTTTCTCCCGTGGTTGTGTGCACATCCAGCCAGCAAAAAACGCACTTTTGCATGTCTGCCCGAAATAAATCAGAGGAGCGGAGAAAGACAGAAGGAACAAAAGAGAGAGAGAAATAGAGAGAGAGAGTGGAGGCGAATGACTATATACTCACGCGTTTTTTTACTCGTTTCCCCACTCGCAACAACTTCCAAGCCCAACTATTTTTTTATCCCAAAAATATCTCAGGGAAGAACAGGTAGAATTAGACCAGGAAATTGGCAAAAAAAGCTGAAGAGGAAGAGCGCCAGAGACAGAAAGAGAGACAAGTTCTTTGTAAGCTATTATTATTATTGTTATTATTATTAATCCTAGTCTGTAGTAGTCCTTCTGCTATCCAATTGATTGGATGATGATGGCCATAATAGCCTTTCTTTGAAAATGCCGATAATAATGTTAACCCCTCAAATCCGGCTTCCTCTCTCGCTCTAGTCTTCGTCTTTATTGATTGCCCAAGTAAATCTTGTCCGGGGCGATGTGATCCTGCTATTGCACCGGGATAAAACCGCCACAACAGCTACAACGCCACTCTCTCGCCAATCCAAAGTTTTTGTTACCAACTTTAATTTTTTTTATTCTCTACTCCTTCCCTTTTATGGCTACTTTCAGACTGTTTGTTATTATTAAATATTAAACAACACAACTCTTTCTTGTTCTTGCACTTCTTGTGTTTCTTCCTTTTACTTCTTTGTTAGTTTTCTCCCTTTGTGACTTGCTCAGCCACCATTCGGAACAGAAGACGCGTTGCCACCAATATTGAAACGTGAGCAGAGTGCCCGGCGTTCCAACCCGCTGCTTCTTGCACACAAGACAACAGTTTCTAATTTTGTGTTTTGCTTTTGTTTCAGCTTAAGTTGGAAATGCAGGTATTCGGAAAGAGCTTTTATTTTTAGGCTGACGTCTGGGTAGCGTTTTTTTTCTTGGTGGGAAAAATCAACTCACAAATCAAGAAAAGTGAAACTTTTTCTTGTGGTCCTCCTTATTGGACTGCACTCCTTTCATCCTCTTTTGACTTTCCCTTTTACTTATTTTTTTTCTTCTCTCTCTCCTTTTATCTTCCCATCTCCCCGTTGAAAGTATCTTATTGAATGTTATTAATAAAAGGAGCAACCAGCAGAGAGCAAAGAAAAAAGGAAAATTACAGCTGAAGACTTGCAGCAGCGAAAATTGTTACAATGAATGGCAGCACCTTCATTTTTCTTCTTTTTTCTTTGTTCCTTTCTTCATACGCGCTTTTTCCCCACGTTTTTTATATCCCGTTTAGGATGCAGCGGATCTCTCTGTCTTGAATGCTTTGACTGTTTCAACAGGGGAAATACACGGGTGGTTCTGAAAGTCAAACGGAGTAAAAATGACGGCAAAGAGAATGTTGATGAGGGAGAAGATACTGTTGATTGTACCACCACGGCGCGTTTCTTTCTATCAATTGTTTCGGTTCTCAGGGAGTGAACACCAAACACATCTCTATCTCAGCAGCCGTAGTAGTAGTAGCAGCATCCGCGCAAAAAAACAATGTAGTTCACTGCCTTGCACCTTCTTGCACAGCCATTTCAGCAGCAGCAAAAGAAGAGAGCCGGAGCGGCATCGCTGGACTCTTGTGATGCCAGTGCAACATCTCGCGAAAAACTAAGTTACCTTTCCAGAGGAGCAGCTTCTTTTATATCTGCAGAAAGGGGCAACAAGAAGACCACCAAAAAAGGCAAAGCTGTATACAGCTACAGCAGCCCAACTGGCAGAAGAGATGCAAACTGGGGGAAGTTCATACCTCTCGCTTTTCTGCATATACGCTTGCCTCTGCTCTTTTACACTGTATCCAGAGAGAGAAAAACTGCTAAACTGGAAAAGTCTTGCACAGACACACACACAAATTATAGCACAACAGAAACAGAATAGAGCAAACAGAAAGTTTGTTTTTTCCCCATTTTCCACTATTTAATATGGTCTGCTTTTTTGTGCTGGACGAGAGCAGGAGCAAATGTGCAGAAAGTGGGGGAATCGTAGGTAAGCCAGCAAGTTGCTGGTAAAACAGTGGCAAAATTCTGGGTTCTTTTGGTGATCTTGTGTTATTGTAGACCGTCGTCGTCCGTAAGCTGAAAAGGAGAATTACATGGCGGGGAGCACTCGTTGTCCCAGTGGCTGGGGTTTTGTACCCGGTATAAATACGTAAATGCTTGTTTTCACATGCATAATAATAATAATAGCAACATGGGGCATTACACCATACATGCAGTTACCAACATATTAGAAGCATGTACGATTTTTTTTCGTAGTAAATACCGTAAAGCTGGTAATAAAAGCCGATGTTTCTTGATAGCGGGGGAAATCTGGTTTTATGGTGTATTGTAAAGGAAATGATGATATCAGACAAATTCAGGAGAATCCTTGGTTTAATTAAAATCACGACACAAATAAGCGTCACTGTGTTGGTCTGGTAGCCAAATTTGCAAATCTAATTACCGCAACTACAAAGATAGTCTGGCTGGCATTCATCAAAACTTGTAGTTTCCCCTTTTGCAAACTAGTTTACAGTAGCCCGAAAACAAAATGCAAATCATGCCAAGTTGTGAGAGAAAGAGAAGAAGACTTTCTTTAAAATTAAATTGGTTGCTGTAGGCAGGGCAATTATTAAAAAACTTTCGGCGTTCCCCTACTAATATATTATTACCCAGGAAAAAAAGCTGCAGTTGTGTAGTTGTTGTATGCCCCTCTACCACACTGCTGCTGTTGTTATGTTGTTGGCAGAACAGGCTTACAGTTTAGCATTCATTCTATAGCCGCCTTTTCCCTTTCTTACCTATTCTCCACGTGTGTACTGGCTTACAACTGCATATACTCCTGGAGAAAGGAAAGAAAGGCTGTCACTTTATTATTCTCCCAGTTTTTTTCTTTGCCTACCGGTTCGTAAACTTGAAACACGGCATTTCCCTTGTAATACTATGGCTTACATTGTATTGTGTGCAGGGCTGACATTTTTTTTGCACTTTTTCCAACTTTTCCCCGTCAACACATACACAACCATGCACATTATTACACATTGCGCTATTTGTATACAGCATATTATTTTTTTCTTAAACCCTCAACATTTTTTTGAATCCTAAAATTTGCTATTTTCTTCCTCGTATATATTCCAGCGCTGCTGCTGCTGCTGCTGCTGCTGCTGTTCTTGTGGTTGTACCACTATTTCTCCTCATAACAGCCCAAATTTTTTCTGCATATTTTTCTTTCCCCCCAATTTTATCGTCAGTGCATGTCCTGGTGCACCCATTGCATTCTTTAAGCACGTACATTCCACCGACATTACACATTATTACGCCCTTCATTCATGAATGTATCCACATTCCAACAAAAATACGAACAAAAGCTCCGCACAAAAAAAGTAAAAATAGCTGGCGTCTCTGTTTCATCAGTTTTTATAGTAAATTGTTTATGTATGCTACGCTTAACATTATGAACCTTCCGCACTGTGAGTGTGCTCTTCTTGGACAACAACATGACTAAAAAAAGACAAAGCCCCACTGCCACTTTATCCTCCACTCGGACAACTTACACTCGAAAAAACCTCTGGAACAACCAAAAAGTGTGTTTATCTCTTGAAAAGCTTTCTTTCCTATCCCCATCGCCATTCTTTGTCCTCCTTTGATAATATAATACAGTAGGGAAGTAGTCAGTGAATTGTCGCTGACGCTACTGCTGACTGGGTACGTTCTCTAATGCTATTTACACACAGTAGAAGAAGCAGCAGCAGCAGCAATAGCACTTAACTGCCACAATTTCTTATTTTCTCTCTTTCACTTTCTTCTTGTCGGCTGGACTATAATGTCGTCATATGCCTTTGTTCGCTGCTTTTCAGTTGTTCGCCGGTCTTGTGCCAAAAAATGTCTCGAGTCTTTTTTAATGCAGGCAGGCTATAGGAAGGAAGGACGCAAAATGCTGTTGTCTTCTTTTTTTCAGCAAGTAGGATACTTGACTGAGTTCGTTAGCGGAGCGGAGAAGGAAGGACATGATGATTCATGGTAGCATTGGCGATGAATAAGAGGAAGAGTAAAAATTACATCTCCCTCTCTCTCGCTCTCTCTCCCTCTGTAATGTACCTAGTACGACGATGATCCTGCTTTTGCCTGGTATTTATCAAGCCCATTGATATGAGACATGGACACGACATGCATACCAAACACACGCCACCGTTGGACAAGATCCAGGCTGTCAGAGTCGCCAATTTTTTCAAAGTCTTCATATTATATGATGTCGACCATGTAACTCTTTCTGTTTATTCCTAACCCTCCAACATTCCAATTGTTGTTCAAAATGAGAGAAAAAAGCCTCCCGTCACAAAAATAAATAGGTCGGCTTCCTCAAAAGTGGTTTGTGTGTGTAGTTTCTGACAAGTCGTCGCGTTCCACTTGAACTGCCTTATTGATTGTAAAACAAGGCAAAAATGAAATTAAATGGACACGTATGTGCTCTGCAACAATTTTTCCCCTACTCATTCTTCTCGCTCACCCTTTTTAACAGTCCCTCCCCGGCGATTGAAGAGCCTTGCCCGCTTTTTTTAAGTCTTCATAAAATACATTTTTTCCCGATTTTGTTGTTAGTCCTGGTACGCCTTATGCTGTACCGTCATTGTGGTTGGAGCACTGTGGTGGTAGCCCTTGAGAGTGGATTACTGTTTAAAGACTATTATTACGTCGGGTGTCGAGCACTTTTAACGTAATAATAAGCCTCCTTAATAATAAAAGCGGTAATAAGTACCGTCAGCAAAAAAGGAGCGAATGAGGGAGAGCGGGAGCGAGAGAGAGTGAGAGCAAACGAGCGTTAGAGATCAAGCAAACCTTGAGCTCGACACCAATTCATTCAGGGTTACTAGTTAATTCGGTTGCTGGTGCTGCTCTGGAAAGGAGGTGCCGCTGGTGGTGTTATTGTCGTTGTAATCCACTTAAGTGGATTATTCCACAATCACAAAACCGGGGGCGGGTGCCTTATTTCATATAATGTGCCACTGTGCAAAAACTATTATGATAATGTCAAGACCAAGACCATTATTTGGTAGTTGGTAATAATGAGCATTACGAAAATGAATGGAGCGATAAGGTACGTACATGCAAAGTGTCTATCGGTAGGCACCTTATTACTATTGCGGTGTTTCAGCCGCCACCACCACCCTCTCACACAGGCTACCTCCAGCCCGACCATCTTCATTGGAATTTCATTGTTATTATTGTTATGACTTTTGGCCTAGTCATTATGATCTACCAATTGTGTACCACACACACACACACACACACACACACACACACACACACACACACACTTCAGCCAGAGAATTCACACCGGGAACACCGTTGACACCAAAAAAACGACAGGGCACGACACACTGCATTACAAATCACAATACGCGACAACTCCAGTAGTGTTGTAGGTATGACTGTTTAATATTGCATACTATTCCTATGCAAAAAATGCAATGTTGCTGAGTCTTATCAAAAAATTGCATCACGTATTATTACAGAAATCCTATCCTTCTGTGTGACGGTTATTTACATAGCTTATCAATAACGAATGAGGCAAGCGGAGAGAGAAACAGAGAAATTCACTACAACTCGCGAACACACACACACACGTTTCGTTTCTTTCTCTCAGCTCCTTTATTCCCTGCAACTTGACACAGCCCAAGTCGCATTTTTTGTAAGGATTTAGAGAAAAGTGAATAAGTCAAGTTGACTGGAAAACGAGGAGAAAGACAGGAAAAAATACGTGCTGCACTGGAGATGTAATAAATAAATAAATAAAAGTTGCTGGGTGAGCGACTCTCTCGGTGGAGGACAACAGTATGCATGCGAGGATGTGTCCATGATCGGTTTGAACCTTGTTAGGAAATGAGTTTTTTTCTTGTTCTCTCTTCTGTCGTCTCGAATAAGCGGGGACTGGAGAGAGAAAGAGAAAAAGTAAAACGTCTTTCTGTTCTGCTGTTAGTGCTTGCACAAACTTGATCCATTAAGGAAGGAATAAACGAAGGAACGCACCCCACATAGCAATAATAATAATGGCAATAGGGCAACATGTAATGTAATAATGGGTGATACGCACAATATGAGCGTGATGGTGATGGAAGAAGGACGACGAGGATTTTTATCAGGAAAAATATCCTCGCCATTCATATGATTATGTGCAGCAGGCATGTAAGCAGACGTTCCGAGGGCCGACTTCCAAAAAATACTGGAGGAGCAGACGGACAGACAGACAGGCGTGAGGTGGATAGGTGCGTAAGGTTGGCAGAACGAAGGTGTATTTATGATTACGATGACAGAGAGAGAGAGAGAGAGAGAAGAGAGGGGGGACAGAAGTAAAACAAGAAACTACAGCGGAGGTTAGTTTTGAATATAAACGGTTAACTGTATGTGTGTCTATATGTAAATATACGGTTACCACGGTAAAAGTATATGAGGGTGGGCTAGTTGGTGGAAGGTATATAGTTAGTAGGAGATAAATGGTATGGATTTTTACGTGGTCATGTAACTTCCGTTTTAGGTAAATACATTGAAAAGGAAACGTCTAACTGAAAGCCGTCGTGGTGGGTGATGGAAGGAGAAACACGAAAAAATAGGGAAACTAAAATGCGTGGTGGATGTATTTTGGAAAGAAGGAAATGGAATTACAATTTGAGTAAAACTTCCCTGTGAGGTATAGTGACGGGTATTAAATGGGAAAACTGGAAGTAAAAACATTTTTTACAGGAGATACATTGAAAAGGAAATGGGATGTAATGGCAGGAGAAACGTCAAAAAATCTGAGAGCGCTGGTGTATGGTAAGCAAGGTTGTTGGTGTTTGTGGCTGCTAATGCTTAAAAAAGAGAGTTTGGGAAAAGCTGATTATTGATAAATTGAATATAGAAACTGTTTATTAAACAAAGTGGTTTTCTGCGGAGAATAGCTAGAAAGCTAAACATAGTCACAACAACAACATGGTAGAAGGAAGGGGCAAAGGTACACCAGGATTTCCTATGTTCCCACTATCCCCCGTCTAAACACGCGTTTAACATAAGTTGTCTTGTTGTAGATAAACGAAACTTTAAGTTCCTTAAAGTTTCTTCTTCTACGCAACTTAAATTGTCTAGACGCTTCCAATCTCTCCCATAAATCTGCCGGTTTTTGCTATTTTACGTGGTGCAGATGCTTGCATGCGGGTAATCTAGCCCGTTTGGATACACACCAAAGAGACGGGAGTACAGGTAAACGCATGCTGTAAAAGTTTACATATTTACACACACACACACACACACACCGTCATTTAAATATGCCGTATAACCGTCAGTAATGGCGTGCAGGCATGCATACGTCTACCTGCACGCGTGTGTAAGTGTGTGTGGGTTTGTTTGTTGTTGTTATTTTTATTGCCGTTTCTGCTGCGATAAAGAGAGATGAAGAAAGTAATAGTTTCGATTTTTCAATTTGCTTGCATTGCTGTCATTGACTACTTTTTTTATGTAATGCAGAGAGAAGCGCATGCAACGTAGGAAGGTTTTTAGTGCTGGTCAGTAAAAGCAATATCCTTCCATTAGAGAGCGAGAGAGAGGGAAACCCTGCATGTGAGCGCGCGTACGTTACGTTCGACATAAAATCAGTGCAAGTGTAATCCCACTGACAAGGAAAAAGTAACTAACTTACTTTACTTTATTTATGGGTAGCCGTAGTGTATTTGGTAATTAAGAGCGGGCACACCACTTCTGAATACGGATTTGATTTGGTTTAGCCAATATTTATAAATGCTCTCCTGGTTCCCTCAAGGTTTTCATTTGTTCTTGCCATTTACAAATCTCTGCTGTTTTGTACTCAGTCTTCGTCGTCGTCAGTCAAGCTTGTTATTAGAATGGGCACAGGGAGAGAAAGAGAGAGAGAATGAGAGAGATCTTTTTTAGTCTTTTAATCACCGACCGTTGGCATTGACACGACATGCTACAGGAATGTAACGACAGCGTATTAATTGTAATGTTGTCAACTGTCTGTCGCTTCCGCCACGTTTAAGCGGGTATGGATGTGCTTGTGAATGTCAACGTGTGTGTGTGTGTGTAAGCATTATTCTAGTCATGTTCATCTTTTAACGTTTGATGCCACTGATTTGATCTTTAGATACTTTACTTGTCTTTCCACATTGCCTTTTTTCCCTTATCGACCCCAGGCATGTTTGTGTTCTATATATACCCACTTACATTTTCCTCCTCCCCTCCCACAAGGGTGAAATCCAACTACTTTATCCCTCCCGTTATCCCTTGCTACTGTTGCCAGTTAAAAGCTAATTCTACCGTAATTTGATTTGATCCATTGTACGTGTCAAGTTGTGCATCTCTTTTATTGAACGACTATAAGTACTCTGAATAAACAGCTACAAGGGGGAGAAGGGGAGACGGAGGATAGAGACACATTTATTTTGCAATATTTTTTAGCAATCCGACTTTTCCCCTTTGGCGCTCTGTAGGTAGGTACCAACCAACGTCGTTTCCAAAAAAAAGATCAGGAGGAACAGCTACGAACAGACTATATTTATTATTTTATTACTATTACTACCGTTTTGTGTGTGTATACTGCAATGCGCTATTGGTATTCATCGTGCATTCCAAATTCTTAATAACGAAATGGAAATTGGAAACCGCACAAAAAACGTAGAGACAGACACCTACAATAAATACCCACATTAGACACAACAAAAGCGGAATAGTGTGTGTATACACACACACTCATCCCACAACGACGTGCCATGTTCCATACGGTTTGTGGGGAAACCACCACTTCTAACCGATGCCAGTTTCCCAAACTGGAAACGAAGAATGCCAATATTTCATTTTATATTGGTGTTCTTGCAAACAATGGCAAAAGTTTTATGTGGGTGAAAATTCTTTTCCTGTAGATTACGACTGCGATGCTAAATGTGTGTATGTGGAACGAATATGTATGTTCATATAGGTAGATGCATACGATGGAAATATGAGTAAAACATTTTTATTTGTCTGTTTAATTTAGTTTCAGAGTAAATCAAGTCATAAAATGCAACAAACGGCAAAAATCATAAAAAACGTACCAAACTGCCAGCAGTGTGAGCATCTACAGTCTTGATGATATGAAAGTTGAGAAGTGTTTTCTATCACGCACTTTTTTCTCTATTGCGGCTGCTGCAGCAGCGTACCGCTGTTTTAATGACCCTGGTGTCATTTGCGTACGGTGAGCGAACACAGAGCCGCAACATAAAAAGATAAATTATTAAAGAGCACGAAATGATAAAAGCAGGATTTGTACATTCATAAAAGAAAGGAACAGGAGAAGGTAGCAGAGAAATCAGAAAAACGGAGTAGTGTGCTTTCATACGGAAATATTTTTAGCAACTGGGAGTAATTTGGACAAGACATGGCAAAAAGAAGAGAAGAAATCAAAAGAAGAGTGATGGAATAAGGAAATAAGTGGGGCAATGACCATAACAATAATATACAACCACGATGTCTGAACACTGCCGTGTGTAGTGGGGAGGGGACGGTGCGTAGTGAATTTAATGAAATTACAAAAAAATGAATGACCAGCGACCAGCAGGATTAAAGGATTATCCTCATAGGAAATCAATCTCTTACTCATTTTATTTTTATTCCGGAGTCAGGAGACAGTTTGGTATATAGCTACTTCGTATACGACACTCATTGGAATTAGTACTGTAGTTCAGACTATAACAATTTTAGGTGACTGGCTGGGGTATTGCTATCTCCTTGTAGTTCTGCGTACTGATTTATAACACGAAATGACAAGTAGTATGGGAAATGGGGTGCATTACGGTAATGAAAAAATGATGTTTAATGTATAAATGGTAGGGAAACCAATAATTTTGGAGCATGTTATACCATGTCAACCTTATTTTCGCACGAGTCATTTTTAACTGTATAATATTTATTTTAATCTGTGTCATCTAAAATAGTAAAATTGGATATTAATGGGATTATAATGGTTGTCTAACTAATGTTATATTAATGTTTTGCTTGATTGTAACTATCCTTAGCTTAGAAAGAAGATAAGTATCTGGAGAATTGGACGGGTGGTGGGAAAGTAGGTCACAATGTTGAACAGCATTCCTAATATGTACAACTTTGTTTTGCTTTTTTATCTACAAGCTAATATTTTCTACTATTTCTAGTTATTCTATGTATGTTAAATGTTACTATAAATTAGAGTTGTCGTATAGCTAATTTAGACGTTCTTCGGATTCACAACAACGACTCCAAGCTTAAGTTCCTGCCAATAAAAAAGAAATTAGTAGAGTAATCGAAGGGTCAAGGTTCGACAAGCTTAATCGAAAACTGCAATTGAATTGTTTACCTGTTGCGTCACTATTGTTAACAGCAGGTGCTGCGATGTTTGCGAAACGTTGCTCCCCACACAAATTCGCTTCCGCACCGACTACAAGAGTATCGCTTCTCTTTTTCGTGGATCCCCGTGGATACGGTGTTTACAACGATTCATTAAAAAACGTGAACACTCTAAAACGGACAAATTTTCTTTTATTCGTCGAATAGAAAGTGATTCGTTTAAATATTGCATTACGAAGAAGGTAATCTGAATGCATTGTATGCCAAAATCAATATTATTTCCGTTCCGACTTGTAATGAGGCATAAATCATACCTAGTACATCTTCTAATGAGTTGAAAACAATTAATCCACTTTCATTCTAAAAAATATGTTATAACCTAACAGCCTAATTAGGCTGTATCTAGATGCTCAGGCAAAATATGTTTTTTACTTATCTCTATGGTACCTGAATGAAATGGTCCAGCCAAAACTGTGAAAATGTTCGAATCAAACAAAAAGCTTCAATTTGAAAGTTTCATTTTAGCGGTAAATCGTAAGATTATCGTCGAAAATAATTAAAATACCTACAATAAAGTGATGAAAAAAATAATTGACGGGTTGGACTTGGACAGTTGGGGTCAGGGTAAGGCAGGAAGTGTACAGTATTTTATTGATGGTATATGGCTTTAGAAATAAAACGGTGTAATCCACCTTGGTGAGAAACTACGAAGAGCATATCATATCA
>JAHZNE010000436.1:0-41763 GCA_027744055.1 Callyntrura sp. NNG-2020
AAAGTAGAACTTTAGTGTTTTGTTGGGAGTTGGAATGGAATGCTCCTGGCACGGCGTGATAAGTGATTGTCAGATCAGAATGAAAAGTTTTAAGTACCATAGTAGCCATTAGTGAACCAAAATCATCTATTGTCATTGTCTGTAGACATGAAAGACGATTTTGGTATTGGTGGGCTTCACCATCTGACAAAAGTGTAGATAGTCCAATGTTGAACTTTATAGCACGTCACGCTTTCCAGAGAAAGTTTTATTGAACCAAGACGCTACAAATATATCACTCTATATTGCACGTTGCGAAGTCTGGCATGTTTGCTTGTACGTAGTAAACCATAACCATTAAAGAGGGTATTTGGTGAAAACAATTATACAAACCCTGACTTAAGCTATGGCCATCTGTCCTTATATCACGGATCTCCAATAATATAAGGTTGCCAGACGAATGTCATTTTTACTAGACACCTGGCGTCTTCATGATTTCCCGTTGACCATATTGCAGGAGAATTGAGCACAGAAGGATTACGATTGCTTACACAATCTCTTCGACCATGTTAACACCATTGAAAGAGTAAAATGAAAATAAAAAAGTGAGTACATACAACTTTTCTATTTTCCCACACAACTAAAACCAAATATCTCATTTATTTCATGTTAATATTTTATTATGGCAGTTGCAATGCAGTTGCTTTGTTGTATTCACACTATTGTTTCCAACTTTCTCGACAGAACTTGCGGTCGCAATGAAAAATGCATGTATTTTTATATTTTAAAAATCTTGAAAGCATAATATAGAAATACATATTTATATAAAGTTTATATTAATATATATTCTATCCAGAAAAAGTATTTGCAAATAATTAATTGCCCCCACAAAATTGATATAACCTTGGGGATTTTTTGTAAAATAATCCCACATGTCTATTTTTATTGCTTTCAACTTTTTTTGTAATACTAAAACTTCATTTAGAGTTGAATGCAACTCATAAAGGCCAAGTATCTAAGTCATTCCACATTACTCATTGTCAGTAGGAAAACCCGGTGAAAGTAAACTTTTACTTATTGTTGGTGGTATACATAACTTTCGCCGTGAACATGGTGTGCGACAACAAGCTTGTATCTGCAAAGTTTTAACACTGGGACGAGGTTATGTATTTTTTTGTATCTTAACTTTTCTCTTCCATTACAAACACCTGCCGAACAACCAACTTGCCCAAACTTGGCAATTTTAAATCCCCAGACACAACTGTATTGAAAGAAACTATGCAATATTGAATAGATTTTTTTTAGAAATGTGGAATCCTATTTACTATGCCACATTGATTATATGCAAATATTCTGTAATATAACCAAATTTGTCTTGCTTTTCAGATACCGACAAAAGTCCTGGAGAGGCAGCAGAAGGATCTTGATGAAAGGAATCGACGTGACGCTATACTAGACTATTTTTATTATAAACATTCTTTGTTAAACAACTACAATTCTTGTCTGCGTCTATTGCTATAAATTACGTCTTCTCTCCACCACTAGGGCCAAGATACGAACAGCATTTAGAAAAATACCTGGAAAAACATTTGATATTCGTACTGTCACAAATAAACGAGGACATTTAACAAGGTGTAAGTTGTAAGTTACCGTGAGGCGTCACTAGGTGTAGTAAATTCGAAATTTACCAGCATTGAAAACTAATATATTATACATACATGACGCTCTGTCCCAAGATTATGATTGTCATTGTCACACAGCGTTCATTCTGAGAAAGGGGAGTCAAAGTAGATATTTTGTTTTAATTTGAGTACAAAGTATATGGCAGAAAATGGTAGCTAGCTGGCTGTAACACAAGTGTATATATTTATTTTACTCTTATGCAAAAACAAAGATGCCCAAACCTGGGTGTTTCACTAACAGTCGAAGCATAATTTTTAAATCGAGGCGTTCTTCCGTTATGGCGATGGAAATTTACATGTTTGCATGCTGCGACGTTTCCAAAGTACCTTATAAAGACTGGTTGCATATGTAACATCTTAATTATTTTTATTTTTGTAAGTTTATTGTTTCCTGCTGTTTATTTTATTTTAATATTGCTATGTTTCTTATTGCTAGTATATATACAGTAACAATAACAATACCATATTTTGAACAGTATTCATAACACAATGCGTTCCTTTCCCGAAATGATCTAATATTTACTTAAATGCTGGTAAATTTCGAGTTAACTACAGTGTGACGTCTGAGTATGTATATATATGGTATATATATGTACAATATTTTAAAGTTGGTTTATTGCAATTCAAATGGTAAATTAAGAAAGGAATAACGGTAACGGTAAATTCTATTGGGATTGGATAAATAATAGAAAGTTTATGTTTTGCGTCGACCTCCTTTTTGTAATGTGTACCTATAAATATTATTATCACAGTTTACTTATTAAGTTTCAAGTTATTATAACTTTCTGCTATATAATTGTGAGTATGTACGATTAATTGAGATATTTCCATTAACTTTTCCATCTACGTATTGTTTTCCCAAATATGCCTTTTATAATACTACATGTAGTTTAGAGATGATATTTTGGTGACTTCTACTACGAAACAGAGCAAACAATGAAATATCTAAGTATCAGTCACTACATACAGCCTGTACTATGACCCGAATGTGCAAAATTTAAATCTGAAATTAGTTTCCTTGGGAAAAATTAAATGTGCATAATATGTGCAGATATTTGATAGCGGTACAGTAAAATGTATTGTTGGTGTAGGTGAGTGTGTAGGTAACAAAAGTTTAGAACGTTGGTCTTTCTATAGTGGATGTAAAGTGTTTAGGTATGTTTATGTTAAATTGTAATAAGAAAAAGCCTTTTGTACAATAGGTTTAAACTTCTAACCTACTATCTGGATAACTAATACGTAATAACTGGATAATTGGACTGTACTTCACACATTAATAGTTGATAGTTGCCTCAGTTACAATCTCTACATATAATACCTACCCTTCACAAAACTTTATATGCACGCAAGAACATGTTCTGCAAAGAAGGAAAATATGATAATATGGTATGTTGATTCTCGGAACAAGAAAATGCCGCAAGTCACAAATGGAAGTTAAAAGAGAGGAAAGAGAGTAAGTATGGTGATGACGACACTTTACTAGAACTTTCAGACGAGACTAGGTCTTTTCAAAATGCATGCATAATGCACAAAGATTAAAAGTTTCCATTCTGCGCCTTTACCACAAGTGAATTTAATTGGGACGCTGAGCTGAGAATTTTCAACAAGCAGAGGCAGCACCATATCATCATTAATCGCTAGTCAAATTACCAAATCGTTACCGTTCCAAGTTTAGTTTAATGTCCTTATGGGTTATTTAATGGATTGTGTGCAATGCTCATGTCAAAAAAAATGTCTGAAAAGAGTAGGATGAAAACTAATTTACCCGAGGGTTGTGAGTTTAAGGGAGTTATTGTCTGATACATTTGCTATGAACTTTTTGTAACGTCTTATATTAAAAACTTCTGCAGACCGCTGTAGCGTATTTGTTTTGTATGTAGTAATTCAGTAATGAACCAGTACTTTACTTTTGGATTTGAGAAACGGTTATGTAAAGTACGTACTAGGTTCTGCGGAATAAATGTATTTGGTTGACGATGACTGTTAAAATGCAATTATGGTCTGCAGGTTTTTAAAATTTGACATAATGAAAAGGCTCCAATTTCTATTTATCAGACTATAAATGCCATAATATTAAATTAAACTACATGAATAGTCCCTTAGTTACCAAGGGTGGTAGTGTCACGTAACTTTTGATCTTGACTATGACTAAAAATCAGGTTTACGAATTCCTGAAAGGTAGTCGTAGTCCGGATTCAAAAGCTATATGATCCCGCACTTAGAGCGAGGTAAGGATTAACTTTAGCTCCAAGTATCACTACGATATGACTGGCATAACGCAAATATGTCACCCGGTGGTCTTCAATTTAGTCGAAAGAAAATTAAACAAAATTCACCTCTAGACCTTAATGTTACCTTATTAAATCGTTCTCTAGTGTGTAGCTATTCATTAGTTTAATTGTAATATTAACTTTAGTTAAATTTAAGGCAAGTCTTCAATACGTAATTCAGGTGGTGATACTACATAATTTCAACAAAATTTTTTGAATAAACCTTGTTATTAATAATTATATTGAAACTCGAACGTTGTTGATTAAAGATGATAAACGTATTTATCGTAATAAAATGTAGAGTTGTGGAAATAAAATATACAATGCATACAGCCCGTAAATGTCAGCGGGTGCTTTCGCGGAGTCGCTTTAGTATGAAGATTTTCACTGGGCAAGTACGATTTTCTTAGTTTTATAAACTCCTTTCTTATTTAGCCGGACGAAAATCAATACATGATTTGAAATTGTTGCAGGAAACACGCCAATCAATAGGGCTGTTTAGATAACACCCTGTACACATGAAGTACACTTCAAGAAAGTGAAAGTCAATTGTAGCTAGGTCGACTAGCTGGTTTTTCTATTTCAATGCATTCGAGAGGATCATGCGGAACTATTTGGCATATCTTTTTCAAAATAGAGAAAGGAAATGGGAGACGAAAGGGTGTAGTTTATTTGAAATTATATTATTACTCCCACAAGAATTCCCCTTTGCTTATTGTTAACATCCATTAATTTGGTATTAATTATGATAATTGGTGTTACCACACAGAATGGGAGATTGAACTAGCCTGTCATAGTTAGGAATCCATTCTAGCATTGTCTATAGTACCTTGAATCCTACTACATTAGCCTGAACTATCGAGATTCGTTGAATCCATGCTTTCGAAAGAAATTATAAAATAGACGAGTAACTGACCATATATACAAACAAATACAATCTGATAATATAGATCCTATACTTGATACTAGTTAATATAAATAGTTAGCATAGTTGCACAACACTGAACTTATCGTCAGCCATCAACCAATCCAGAACGCTTGCAAAATACACCTAAAGAGTGTAGGTATGTGTGCCAAATTGGAGTCACTGTCGCATCGTAAAAACTTTAAAGCAATCAATATACTCATATATTCTTTCCACCGCACTCGCAAGCAGGTAAATAGACATGTTAAAACTTGACAAGCACTTGAAAACCACATTACAGTATAAGATAGCGTATAGGCATGTCGCTCCGCCAAAATAATAACCTTCGCTCAAGTAGATGACCAAGCAGCGCAGCGTCACAAAGCAATCGATTCATAATACAGTTTTCCTTATTGTTTCAAACAGCTACATATTGAAATAAGGATTGATTACCTAATCCTTAACAGCAATACCAAAGTTTAGTTAGTAAAAATATAAGAATATCATAGAATTTATGTTCACTGAATGTGAGACTATTAGAATTGATCGCATTGATGCATGCATATGGAGACATGTAAAGTGTTTACAAGTTAGGTTTACATTTATTTGAATTCATACTCTTCATAATAAACGATTTCCTGTATTGAATCCGCTGACATTAACGTATTATTAACCAACAAATGTTATACCATACCGTGCAGGCTGTATACATTACATACGATAATCGATCCTATGCATAATAAGATGTTATATACTTTTAATTGCTTTTTTTAAATCAGAAATGTTAAATACGTATAAAATTCATCAAAATGGAGGATCGTCAATTGTTATTCTTGCAGCTCATATGCTTAATACTGTGAAGAAAATGTTTAAAAAGTGAAATTATGTATATTTTTCGTCGTAGCACCAGCCGCCGCTATTTCGAGCTAAATTATTTTTCAAGTTTCCACTGTGGTTTGCTCTGCTGTAGCATTAAATTTACGAGTACTGGTATTTCGTGTAATATAAAAATAAAACTTATTTGAATCTTGTTGGAAGTGAATGGAAAAAATTCACCTGCCTTTGGAAAACAAACAATGTATATTAAAATACCTACCATTTTCCATAAAAGACGAACCGAATAAAATATTATTTACAACCGAAAGTTAATGTTGTCTGGGTTTTTATTATTACCAATGCGCATTTCGTAGTTTTCTTCGTTAGTTTATCTGTACACTTTGCTTTTAATTAAATGTTATAAATATTTTTGAATGCATAAACTTTGGGAATGGAAACTATGGAAACTCATTCATGTTCTAGGGTCCAGTATCCCTCTGGAAATTTCAGTGGGGAAGGAACATTTTTTAAAAGTTAATGTAAAATTGAAAAAAATAATAAAAATTTTAAACTGAAAATTGCCGTAAAAACTATGGCAAATTTTGTTAAAAACAATGAAAATTCAATAAAATTTATTGAAATGCCTGGGAATTTCAAAATAAACCTTAGAAATTTTGCTATGGGACTTGTAGAATCCATGGTAATGTGAGGAACTTGGAAGAATCTCGATCCATAACAAACGAAGGATTTTAATGAGGAATGAAGGCTGGCGAAAATAAAGACCCCTCATACATCTTGCTTTATTCCAAAAGCGTAATAACATGCCACTTGGTAGAGGAGATATGAATTTATCGATCATGGTATGTTTCTTTCTAACTTAGTTTCTCTATATTTTTAATACAATACTTAAATAAACGTACAATTTTAGCCATTCTTGTTCCCGTTTCTACTAGACGGACAATCTGAGATATTAGTCATAGTTATTGATTGGAGAAAAGAAATTTTAAAATTCTCTTTTCTTAGACGATCACACTATACGCTATGTTAAGGGTTTCGCCTCTTTATGTTACGGATGGTGGCAGTTGGCAGAACGACATCGCATGCAACATGCAACTATATTACATTTTATCGCGCTTCGGTTCTAGAGGCATTTCTTCAGGTATGCACGTTTTCTGTTAGTCAAATATATTTTTCATCCGCTTGGTCAAACATAATATGAAGCAAAAACAAAAACATGAAAACTGCTAAAAAAAACAAAGAATATACGATGTTAATACATATGCATACTTAAGTATGTTTAAGTATGAATGCATATTGTTAGGCGCGTATACTGCTGTATGCATTATAATATGCCATAAGAATTAGTGCAATCTATGTAGGTATTCAATAAATGTCTTATAAATCACGGAATTAAGCCCACCAGTCTGAGCCAGCAAAGGAAAACATTTTATGGGTACAAGTTCAGTACATTTTGACTTTCACAAAATTCCTACATGAACTACTAATTGATTACTAAGGGTAGATTAGTGATATTGATATTCCCTTCAAGATCGTTCCAAATGTCACATTTCCTTCTTCTCAAGCGTCCTTTTGTCATGAGACGCAGCATGAGCCTTTATTGTAGTACAGCATACGAATCAAGGTTGAGTATAAAACTGCCATTTGTAGCGTCGTTTTCAACGTTTCATCAGCGCAAATAAGTCTAAGTAAATGCCCTGGGAAATAACACCAGTTTTGACTACGTACTTGTATACATACATGAGCTTCGTATACACATAATGGAAACAATGGACTGTTTTACATGACCACAAAGCAACGCAAAACTGAGACATGAGTCATCATTACTGAGTAAATAATAAGCAAAATAACGGTTCGGATGGGATATTGTAGGTAGAACTGTAGTAATCACGCGTTGTCCGCAAGAAGAGTTCTTTGGTTCGTTTGGGAGGATGTATATATAGGTTAAAACCTACCTTTGTATTCGTTACGATATTTCTAACTAACGTCACGTCGATAACTATTTACTGTAGATAGTGCTTTGAAAGTTAATTTTAATTGCATACATATATGTGGGGCGTCAGAAAAAGTGAACTGCGCTTTATCTATGGGTATCTTTCCTTTCATGGGTATGTATGTACAGTTGTACATGTATATTATATTAATATATTCAATATCCATATTTCCCAGTCTTCAAATTACATTATGTTCTAGTTCGAACAAGTAAAATAACAACCAAACCACAAATAAATTTTAGGAATCTACGAAGCAGTATCAACAGTCATAGTATATAGTTTTATAATGTTCATACTTATCAAATTTTTAAATTGTTTAAGATTGTAATTTTTTCATTATTTTTATTCGTTGTCAACGCAAACGCCATATTATTTCTAACCCAGACACCAGAGCCAAATGACAAAGAAATCTCATGATTAGCGTAGACAATGCAAATGCACAATTACTATAGCTGCAATCTATGACAATCTATCAGCTCCAGAAATAAAATTTCCTTTCCTCCATTCACCATTTGTCCTTTCCTGAAAAAAAGTTTCCTCCCACAAATATAACGTTCCGGACGGAAGGACGTACTAACCGACTTCAGTAACGAAATTACTGTGTAGCACTTTTCCATTCTACCTAAAACACAAAGACAAGGTTTGTTTGCACATATAATATAGATAGAACAGAACTATATTATAAGCATTCAACAACATTATGTTGATCTATCTAACGACATTGATACGCTGCTGTATGTGTAATAACTAGACTATAAACTAATATGTAATTGCATATTTTTAACCCGTGCACCGATCAATGTGAGTTTGGGTATGTAGCCATATCGCATAAAAATAAGTCATTTAAGATGTACTTATTTTTGCATATTTTGCATATTTTGCATATTTTGCATATTTTGCCATTTTTCCTGTATAATTGCATATGCAAGAAAAATATCTGCATATTTTTATTTTTCGTATAAAAAATGAATAAGAAACCAAAAGAAATGTCTTAAAAAAGATCAACTCCACAAAGATATTGATATTCCACTTGTTTCTGTCATAAATTTGAAATGAGAAGTAGTCATTTCAAGAAGTAGATCAGAAGAACCTGTAAACCTCAGGATGTGTTAATAATGAGCTGTGTAGTAACATGCTTGCTGCCGACATTTAACAAATTCAAAGAATCGTTCCTACAACCAATGGCGTTAAGGTACCTATCATTAAACGGTGTGGAACTTGGATAAATTCCGTTTGTTTTCTCTCTGAGCACTATGACGGAGTAACTTCCGTAATCGGTTCCTTTGACGAACATGATACTGAATGCATAAAAAGAGCGAAACACGTATACGTACTGGCAAAAGGCGTTCTCAAGATTGCAGAGATAGCAGAGATAGTATGCAACTACCAATTTTCATCAGATGCAATTCTGACTATGGAATCTTGGGACCTGACTATTATTGATAGATTGGAGACCTAATGGCGGATTTTTTTAAGGACGAGCAGAAAAATAAGCTCAAATATGAGTTATTTTTGCGCGCCATAACATGTGTTTTGTTGGCGTGGAGGTTAAGACAGCAACCTTGACAAATTCAAAATTGCGGTATCGCGAGATCGAATCCCCGTGCGGGACATTGTTTGAATCCGCCACTCTATCACCAACCTAACAATATGGAAGTTACAAACAACTTCCAAATTTTACTTCGAAACAACCCTGCCCTGGTTTTATACTGTCTGTAAAATGGCTTCCAATCTAAGTGGGGATTCTGCAACCGTAACAGGTTTAAGCCCATTTTTACTCAAAAATAGTGTCAATTTACTTCAATGGAAATGGAACAAAGTTTCAGTACGGAAAGAGCTTCGTTGTCTGAAAGAAGAGAAGGTTATACTATGAAACATCTTGAACAACGTTATGTGCAAGATGATAGTTAACGGTTTAATACTATCGTAATCGTTGATTTTACCGTTTTTGTTTGTAAATATTGTATATTTCGAATTTTTTTCTTGCATATTTTATGCCTTTTTTCAATCATAAATAGTTGCATATTTTCTGATTTTAGCGACATATAAGTTTATAGTCTAGTAATAACCATAACATACAGCATATACGCAATAACACACACATACAACGTACGTAGAGGTACTCATTGGGATGTGTGTTGTGTTGTGATCAGTAATCATATGACATAGCAGCCACTATTTTCTGCAAAATTGGATTCCGTCGAACTAGTGACTGGTAAGAATTTTTTTCTTCTTATTACATTTATGTAATTGGATTTAAGCAGTGAAGATGAACTGAGTACTCTTAACTACACATGTATTGGTCGACCTCCCTATGTAATGTATAAATGTACCAACGTTTTTTTGCTCCTTCTAAAGAAGAATCAACTCTAACAGTTTCAAAACATTAAATACATTTTTCCATCTTAAAACGGTGGAACCAACTATTCACTGTACGATATAACTCTTTCACAATTAAGAGGAGATAAAATTCTAAAGTTTCCGATTTTTACACTGTTTCATTATTTCGTGGGAAGTTGGGTAAACTGTAAATCCAAACCACCATCGTCATAATCCAATATTCGACTCAATTGATATCTCAGGTATCTAAAAATTAATATTTTATGTTTATTTTTTATATGTTGAGTTATCTGTCTTTGTATTTGAATAGCTCATTAGCGTAGTTAAGGTTAACACACATGGAACTCATTTTGTACGGGTTCACTGCAGAATTGTGTCCGAATTCTGTATTCGAATGGCTTTAATGGTATTACCAATATTACCATTCACCATCACCATTAATGCCAAATTGTGGCTCCAGATATAATTACTGTAGTTTACGTATGGTGGTCTTTCACAATTTAATTAGTAATGTACGTTGGTATTGTATAAGCCTTGAGTAATGTTTTTTTCGGTAGAACGAGGAAAGATGATTCTTATAAAACTCTAGTCTGTGGAGATGATAAAACAGTACAGTGAACGCAGCGTGCAAATGTCCTTAGATATGTGAGAGTTCGGTTATGTGGTGTAGGAATGTAGGACCATGGCGTTTGGACGGATGAGCATATTCAATTCTAATTTAATTATTTTTTCCAGATTCTTTTAAAATCGAAGGACGTTGTTTAAAAAAGTAGAATGGGTGCAGTTTTGGGTCTTCTGACAGCGGGGAATGTATGTAACTAATAATTAATCTGATTATTAAATGTTGGTATATATATATTTAGATGGACTTTGTGACAGTTTGACACTTTTCTACATATCAATCAATTTGCGAAGTTTTTCAGTTGTATTGTAAATTTTTTACTTGATCATGATCAGTGAAAATGCTTGTTACAATTTAGTTGGCATGCTGCTGTGGGTCAGCAGCATGCAGTCTTTGCTGCGCAGCCTGTCCATCATGCAAAAACTCAACCTCTTCAAGAATCATGTATGCCATGATGCTCCTGGTTGGCGTTGTTGTCTGCTGCATCATGTTAAGCCCAGCATTACAAAACGAAATGAAGGGGATACCGTTTTGTAAAAATGAGGGGGACACGGGAATGGCACTGCTCCCATCTGTGAAATGCTCTGAAATAGTTGGATATCTTGCTGTCTATCGCGTATGTTTTGCCATGACGATCTTCTTTGCTGTAATGGCTGTTCTAATGATTGGTGTTAAAAACTCGAGGGATTTACGGGCAGGCATTCAAAACGGTTTCTGGGGGATGAAATACCTTATAGTAATTGGCATTTGTGTTGGAGCATTCTTTATTCCTGAGGGGTCTTTCGGAACGACTTGGATGTACTTCGGAATGATTGGTGGATTCATATTCATTGGAATACAATTAATTCTCATTGTGGACTTCGCGCATAACTGGGCTGAATCGTGGGTTTCAAAGTATGAGGAGGATGAATCTCGTGGGTGGTATTGTGCTCTGTTGTCAGCAACCGGTATAGGATATGGTCTAGTTATCACTGCTGTTGTTCTATTTTGGAAATTCTACACTGGAAATGGATCTGAAACGGTAATTTAAAAAAAATCAACATTAATTAAGATATGAGTACCATTTTCTAAAGAATACTTAGTTGCCGTATTGATGTTTTTTGCCTATTTTATGTCTATTTCTTCTTCAATAGGTATCTTGCGGAGTTAACAAGTTCCTGATCATTTTCAACTTGATTCTATGTGTGATACTCAGCGTCATCTCAATCTTGCCTAAAGTCCAAGAATATCAACCTACATCTGGACTTCTGCAGTCATCTATAGTATCCTTGTATACTATGTATTTGACATGGTCAGCAATGAGTAACTCGCCTTCTGGTAAATAATGAATTATTTCCTTTATATCCCCTGTTATTTTCCACACCAATATTATATATTGATATTCTATTTTGTACCGTACACCATGTTTTTCTATAAGATATATTTTACATTACAGCTACAAGTGTAGCTGGTTTATAGAAATGGTGTTATAATAATGCTTAGAAAGAGTAGTATATATAAAGTATGTAAGGTTTGGTTTGCAAAATTACAATTAATGATCCTTACTGTTTAGATGATGGGCAACACTGCAAACCACACTTCGGAGGCGATGCCACGGGAGCCGATACTCGACCTGGAATGGATACACAAAGTATAGTTGGCCTTATCATATTTATTGGCTGCGTATTGTACTCCAGCATCCGTACATCGGCACAGTCCGCACGGTTATCCCTTGGAAATGATTTGCTTGCGGAAACTTCGTCGGTCACCCCGTCAGATGCAGAAGCAGGTGGCGTTAGAGCACGGGATGATGCCCATGATAGTAAAGTGTGGGACAACGAAGACGAGGGAGTCGCGTACTCTTGGAGCTTCTTTCATGTAATGTTCGCTCTGGCCACCTTGTATGTTATGATGACTTTGACCAACTGGTTCACGTAAGCGCAACTATTTGAATAATTATTATTCAATTAAGTAATACTAATACTCATTGTATCACGCAAGTCTTGATAATCAAAATGTATTTTCGCATATTCTAGCCCGAATTCATCATTGGAAAATATATTTTCAAGCACTTCGTCAGCATGGGTGAAGATCGTGTCCTCATGGGTGTGTGTTGCGTTGTACATTTGGACACTGGTTGCCCCCTGCGTTTTTCCTGATAGAGAATTCTCTCACTAAATATTAATATGTACATAATACTATACGTGCTGTTCTGAACAGATCCGACAATTTGTCACTAACTATAAGGCATTTAATAATTGTTTATTGTTACCTCGTGAAAATTATGGATACAAGTGTGATCAGTAGTGGCGTGAGAAATAATTTAAGTGATACATGTAGCGCTGCTTTTAGCACTGAAGAGGATTTAAAACTGCATGACACCGCTCAACGGCTTACACGCTAACTGTACTGTGGGTACCTGTGTATCCAAAGTATCCAGGGCGTAATTAGTAAAATTGAAAGCATTAAATTCATTAGTGTCGTCTTGTAGCATGATCACTACTAATATCTATAGTTTTTTTAATTCTGAAAGAAAATGATTGGTTTCCATCTTCACTAGAATTTGAGATCTAATTGTTCCAAGAGTTGAACTTTTACCGCTGTCATCATCATGACAACGTCGGATCTGATACTCAGCATATAAATTTATTACTAAGTCAGTTATTAATATCTTTGAGCATGTCAGTAAATGATCAAAATTTTAGTTTGTAAAATGTATTACTATAATGAGAATGTACAAAAGTTTTTTGTGTTTGTCTATTTTAAGTAATTTTATGGTTGAACAACATAATCGTACTTGTTGATTAGTTCTGTCACCTCCAGTTCGCATCAGTGCATTTTTGTTACATACAAATAGTTAGACAAGTAATTTTTTATCAAGTACCGTAGCCCGTAGTCCGAATATCGACATCCAGGCTTTGACCATCGACAAATCTTAACATACCTTACATTTCGATTAAACCCATATATCTATAGGTAACCTTCAAAAATAGTGTGAATTGTGCATACGCAATCAATTACGACTAAGTTGTCTGTTTTATGTTTATGTAGATTGAATAATTAACTGATTTATTGACACTTATTGGCAAACTTCTACTGTGTTATAAATAGACTGTTCCTTTAATTACTAAATTGAATTGCCTGGATTGAATCTTCCAGCCATCGGAAGCTTTTCCCGTATTTGATTTGAGAATAATGAGGTAAGCTGATCTAGTCAAAGTAGTGACATAATAGAATATGAATAATATTGTTTAACTTCTATTTGTAAAAAAAAATATTTAATAATTCATTGATGTTTGTTTTGTCGCTTTTCATGAAAAGTTTTATGTATAGGGGAGTTTACATTATATATGCATTGACACGTTCTATGGTTGAAACTGAAAGGTTGTTGGTCAATTTTCTTTTCTTTTTTTTGAGTTTGTTCGCTGGAAATTTGTGTCCATTAATGATTGTATCATTCGGGCTTGAACCAGATTTATAAGCATATTACTTAACTACTGTTAAATTGAATGGTGTAATAGTAACATAAAACTTAAGCTTAATGTAGTATTATGAAATGAAACAGTTATGACTACGTTCTATTCGCATTCTTAGTATCGATACCTGTATGAAATATATAATACATCCATTTTCTGTACGCAATCACTCGTGAAACCAGATATAGATATTATGTTATTTAATTAATCATCATTAAAAATTAAATCTATGTTAAAACTTAACTTAGCATTAAATAATGACGTCTTGTAAAATGTGAGATAAAATGCTCTAGAATCTTTTTTTAAAACATCATATTGGTTCCTCCTGCCTGAGTCTGATATGCATCGTGCAACATGGGTATGCAACATCTATGACATTGACCACACAGTAGCAAACCTCTTGTAGTATAGTATAATTGGTGCTAACTTAATTTTGGCTTGTCAAAAACTCTCATCCATTTATGGTGCATACAGGCACACAACACAAATTAATGTTCTTGAAACCGCGGTATAAGGGTGACCTTAACCAACGGTGCGAATTAGAAAATTTTCGAAAATCTATATTTTTTAAGAGAGCATCATATGGTAAAAGGTCAGATTGATAGTGCCTTATAATTTTCATTTAATAACCATGTTGATTGGCGCATACTTTTTTTTATGTTGACTGAGAGAGTTTGTTGGGGGAAACGGGCGAACCTCACTAAAATTCATAACGTTCTATATGTAGAGAGCGTGGTCCTATTCTATTCCAGAGTTTAGTTACCACGGGTGTATATTATTCATCAATCATTCATATGAATCGCACCATGAGTCACATCACAGTCCACGACATCGCAGGTATAATATGGCGAGTGTAGTGTATTGTCAACTATCGACTATATAATTGTCTGGTTAGGTATTTCAGTGTTTCCCTGTCTTGTACATAATGCTGAACTAAAATCCCAAGGTACACGGTAGTATATTATTTTTTAAAGAACAACTTCATAGTGCAGTATTGCTTTGCTTGAATTGTAGTTTATACTACAAAACAACATACCGTCTAAGGTGACAACCTTTGTAAGCTTAACGTTGGATGAAAATGAAGAATCATAAAAAATGAGAAGCGATGTTGCTTCGTTTCGATACGCTGTTGTCACACTCACGAAAGGAAATTCCTGCTGAATTCCTCCTGATATGATCGACGGTACATTGTGTTTTACATGGGTTAGACTCTTTTTCATCACACGTTTTGCGTGAAGCAATACTCGAGTGCCTGGTAGTGCGGTGGTATTGCATCTTTTATTTTGTTCTCTGCAGTTTTTCTATACTGCCCAACTGCCCTGTTTACGAAAAAAAAATCTTTCTTTTTATGTATATATGTACCAAACACAAGATTTGGCTGATATGGTGTTAGTGCTTCGCATGATAGGATTTTATAATGTTCTGTCTGTTATATTTTTTATTGTGAAAATCTTACACTTATCTGACCAACTATAATGTTGAATACATGATTGTATCTTGTATGCAGTATGCTTGTTTTTAAATGTAATGAAATATTGTAGATATTTATGCATGTACCTGAAATGCATCGAAAGTAATAAGGCAAGCAAACCAAGTAGACGTGCTAGCTATAAGCTGTCTTTTTTTACGGCACCGATTTTTACACACATATTCGTCTACACGAAAAAAGGTTGGTAGTTGGGGGTCAAGAAAAGCTAGAATTTATCGTAACGTCTAAAGAAAACAAGGAATTGTATATTATTTCCGTGTGAATATCCAATAATAGTACTGCGAAATCACATAGGAGGTTACCTACCAGGTGCAGCATTGACCATTTCAAAAAATGCACCCCAAAGAAAATAGTTTGTAAAGAACACAAAAGACAGTCGCCTAGTTGTTTCCCATTGCACTACTAGATGTATGCATAATGGAATGGCTATATATACTCGGGACTCCCGGGTCGACAGTTACAATGAAGGGTTTGCGCGGCTTCACTTGTTGAGTTTATAATTAGAGTAATCTAGCAATACATGCACGGAGGGGCACTTCTGTAAAGAAAGATTTTTTTTTCATTTCGGGATTCCAGAGAATTCAACAATGTCATTATAGTTGTCAGTTGTAAAATTGGATATGGGAAACGGGATGGATTAGTAAACACCTAATCCTTAGGCCTTAGGGTGTAACAACGAATAGCGCGTCAGGGTACTTACGTACTTGATTATCTTAAAGCTAACTAACCTACATTTGGGTGTAGACATTGAAAGCTTTACGCCATAAAAGGAAAAATATTTATAAATTGAATGTCAATGCTGCTGAAATATTGTAACTATATTATGTCGAATGTTCATGCCATTGTGCAAAATATTATTTAATCCTTTCTGACGGCGTCCTGAAATAACTGATAAAAATGCTTAGTAAAATGAATGAGAAATCACAGTCAGTGAAGGCACAGTTTATGTCTTTAAATACAAATACACGTGTCTAGTCTAGTCTTATTGTCAGTGTTTTTTACTATTGGAATTATTTCAGCAAAAATGTAAGTTTCTAAGTTTCTAAATGTAAGTCAGCCGAGAGGCAAAGACGGCGGCGGCAAGGAAAATAGTTACGGTCTTGAAAATAAAATTATATAACCTGTATTTCCCGTTGAAATACACATCAATTATGTCAGCTTCGAACCTTGCACAAGTTGGTGTAAAATTACATCATACTTCATACTACCACAACATTAAATACTGGTCCATTCATATCACATCTCATGTCATTAATGACACATTTATTGTGTTAACCATAATATTCATAATTTATAAATTATAGAAATCACACAATCTTGTTGATGCTGCAGTTCGTTCTTTGTTCGCATTCATCATTAGACGTTAGCGTGTTTAGAAATTTCACAACTTCAATATTACAGATGCATTTGGAGAGCGTATAGGTGCATCGTGAAGTACAGTACTTTTGTACTACCACTCCACTGCACTCACTGACTAGCTATTGGCCATTGCAACTAACACGCCGCCAAACTATATTGAGTAGTATATATATACCACATATATATAACAGAGTACATATTTTGGGAAAAAAGTATTCACCAAGGTTTACTTACTGCGTGTATGTACTCCGACCCCGTTGTTGTGTACGTAGAGAAGTAAGACAAAACATATTGCGCTCAACGTACACAGAAAAATGAAAAGCAGCCCCCCTCCTACGTAGTATCAAAAAGTATGGTGGTGGTGGTGTTGGTGTAGACTTTTGTAAAAAAAAAAAGTACTTCACACATGTGGTATGGTATATATGTTTGCGGCAGCGTGTATAGTAGCTATAGCTATACACACAACACGTACATTTAGTTGGACGTGAAGCTGTTTTCTAACTTTGGGGATTTGGGTTGGGAAGAGAAACGAGCGAATGATGAAAAGGGATGAACGTTGGCCTTTCTCACCACAGATTCCTTTCTTTCTTAGGTTCTGTAAGTCAGTTAGAGGAGAGTCGTGGCAGATGTGACCAACGTCGCAAAACCACGCAGTATTCGTTCTCTTTACCTTAAAAATTAAAAAAAATACAAAAACCAAAAAAAATTAAAAAACCAAAAATTTTACAAAAAAGTGTTTAACCGTTTTGCCTTTATTAACGAGGTTTTGTAGCGATTTCGTTTAAATTCTGAACTTTACGCCTTACTATATCTACTACTAATATAACTGAGTATACTATAATTATACACATCGTCAACCTTTAAACTGCAATTTCCGTATTTCGATTTCCATTGGGTTCGGGAGAAAATCAACCGTCAACGCTTTATTATAAGGTATGTAACATTTCATTAATCTCTTAACCTCTCTCGGGTGCCAGTAGATGCGATTATAGTTTTCATGTTTGCGGAGGAAAATGTAGGAAAATATTAGTTGTTGTGCACCATATGGAACACGAGTGTTCGTACGTAGCATACAATTCGGGGGCGGTAAGCATATTGGAGGTCGCCATATTGTAAATTTATTTACTGGGAAGCCTCAAATGGCCAATTAAATATGTTGTGTAACAGTTTCAATTTCAATTTTTTACTCTCAATGAGCTTAGGAGAAGAACATTTACAAACTGACAGAATCAACATGGTAAAACGAGGTTTAGGTCTTCATAGTCGTGAAACTTAATGTTGAAACGGTAGCCATGCTCAAGTATCACCGCGGCTTTTTGGGGGAAAACGCCTTGACATTTTAGAAGTATTTTACTGACTCATAATCAACTTTAACCTTTGACCCCTTTTGGTCTTAATGAATAGCTTCAAATCCTAATTTTATTTACTGAATGACCAGTCACGCCCATTACTTACTGATGATTCTACTTGCCCTTAAAATCTAGTGGCGATGGACCAATGTTGAATGTTGTTGCAGTTGTTCAGTTGCAGGTATTGCATAACTGACAACTGATAACTGAGTTGCATTTTTTCATACAATTTGTCCGTTGAATCTTTAAAAAATGTCTTTCGTTCGAAGTTTCAACTTCAAGGCAAAATCAAATAGGTACGTTGTGAATTACGCGTTGCCTATATCAAAAGGAGAAAGGATGAAGGACAAGATAAGATGAAGGACCAGGTAGTTATAATGACAGGACAGTAGCAGTAGCTCTAAACAGTAGCGCATTACAGTGGTGGTACATATGGCATCCTAACAACTACCTCAACTCTACCCAGCTGTCAAGAGTAATAATGTCGAAGGTAGTTAGTTTACAACGGTGAAGACGCGTGTGTATGTGTGAGGCACAAAAACTAAAAAGAGTACAATCACATAAAACATACGTCGTGTTGTATGTAGACAATCAATCACACTTTACGAGAAAAGGAATCACAGACAACAGACTTCTTGTATTTTTAACACTCCTTTGTTGGTAATTCATTAAATTAACGTAGAAATGTGTTGATGTAGCTATGAATAAACTTTTATATGAATAGTTAAGTTAATAGTTCGAGCAGTTGTAATTTTATTAATCATGGTAACATTTACAATTACAATTTACATTAAACGTTGAACTTCGAAAAAGTAATCTTGAGTTGAGAAAAATCTTTATATTTTACCCGTCAGTCACAACTGTAAGAATTACAATTAAATGATATTCTTCGGACGAATATCCTTCATTCGAGCGAAATACGGTTGCCTTGATTTTGTTTCATCACGCCATATGGCGCCATTGGTATTGATAAACCGCCACCGGAATGGCTATTGTGTTTAAATATAATTTAAATAGTAGATTACTTCTTTTGTTGTTTTTTAAAAAGAACCTTTTGAATTCGATTTACATTTTTTTAAATTTTGGCTAATTCAAACATTCAACGCCCGACTGGCTAGTTTTTAAGGGTATTAAACTCGAATTAAACTAAACGCTAAACAAGATATTGCCCTCCAATTTTGGTTGTTGAATGTTACGTGTTTATTATCCCTACCGTTATGATCCGCTTTTAATTTTTGAAGGAATAACGAAACGGAGGGAGGTTTTTCCTCAGTAACGGCCATCGTTAAAGCTCCTTACCGAGGAAAAAACCTCCCTCCGTTTCGTTATTCCTTCAAAAATGGAAAGCGGATCATAACGGTGACTACAAACTACAATAGTAGGTGTGCGATAACTAGGGGTGTGGTGAGTCGAGATTTGATTTATTTTGGAACATGTTACTCTGCACGTGCACGGTGACGGTTGACGGTAATTAAAATCTTTACTAAACTTCATCAAAAGACTATAGAATGTTTGCATGAAGCAAAATTTTTCATTTTTGTTTTAAGAATTTGTCATTGTCTCACGCCTATTTTTGAAAATTACTGTTCACACATTTCGTGTCCTCTGACTCTGACTCCATGTCTCCATCTCGGACTTACATTATCTTAAATGTGTAAATTGCTAGACGTAAATTCATTGCTCTGCTCATTAGATACTGATTTTTAGCACTTATTTAGCCTGAAGCAATAGCAATGTAGTTTAGGATTCATTTTCAAAAACAAAATCTTCCATTCTTTGTTATATTCATAGTTAGTACTGTTGTGTATAATTTGTAAAGTAGTACTAGGTTGGTTGATGAAACTAGAAATTACAATTTTATTGTTAAAAACAGAATTTACAAATCAGTTAAAGTATTATTATTGATAAATTAAAACCACCCCATGAATTGTATTTTTAAATAATGTAAATTTTTACCCTAATTTTAGGAACTTTGGACCTGCTATTTTATAAAGATTGAAAATGCAAACTGCTGGGGCACCAAGTTACCCCATGACGTCTTTGTACGTCGGGGATTTGCATCCTGATGTTACGGAGGCTATGTTGTTTGAGAAGTTTTCTCAAACTGGACCTGTTTTGTCGATCCGAGTTTGTCGTGATATGATTACTCGGCGTTCGTTGGGATACGCTTACGTGAATTTCCAACAACCTGCCGATGGTACATATAATATATTTTTTGGGTACGCAATGTGACGTATATTTAAAAAAAAGGTATATTGTTGTTTGGTATTTGTAATCATTGAAAATTTTTATCTGTGTAGGCCAAGAGATTCACCAACGTATACCTTAAGAATTTCCCGGATGGAATTACTGATGAGAAGTTGAAAGACATGTTCGAGTTGTACGGACCTATTACTTCCTGCAAAATAATGACTGATGATGGAGGCAAGTCCAAGTGCTTTGGTTTTGTCGCTTTTGAAAGCCCAGAAGCTGCTGAAAAGGCATGTACAGAAATGAACGGCAAGGAAATGGATGGAAAGACTTTGTATGTGGGACGTGCACAAAAACGTGCTGGTACGTGTAGTAAACTATTTTTACTTTTTTATTTTTATAAAATTAATTCAAACATTTTTTCAGTAAACTTGCTCTAACCCCCCATACTGTATAATTGATTTAGAACGCCAGCAAGAATTAAAGCGGAAATTCGAGCAGTTAAAGCAAGAACGTATGACACGGTATCTTGGCGTAAATTTGTATGTAAAGAACTTAGACGACACAATAGATGACGAAAAGCTGCGCAAGGAGTTTTCTCCTTACGGAACTATCACTTCTGCCAAAGTTATGACAGAGGACGGCCGCAGCAAAGGCTTTGGCTTCGTCTGTTTTTCATCACCTGAAGAAGCCACAAAAGCCGTTACCGAAATGAACGGTAGAATTGTTGTCACAAAGCCGTTGTATGTGGCATTGGCACAGCGCAAGGAAGATCGCAAAGCACACTTGACATCTCAGTACATGCAACGAATGGTCAACATGACCAACATGAGAATGCCTCAAATTGGTCAGGTCTACAACCCTGGAGGTATTTTTCATTTATTTAATATTAATGTTACTTAGAGTTTATGTCGATTTTTCGAAATTTTTGGCTAATTGGTAAAATTTTATTCTATAGGTTTCTTCATGCCGGCTATTCCACAGCCTCAACGATTCTATACTCCTGCTCAAATGGCCCAGTTGCGACCATCACCAAGATGGCCAGCACAACAGCTCCGCCCAGGTGCCCCTGGACACGCCGGATTCACAGCTATGAACGCTCCCTTCAGAGCAGCACGTGGCGCTACTCCTACAGCAGTTGCTGCTTCCGCCACCGGACAGCCAACAATGCGTGCTCTCGGACGCCTTCCAAGTAAGGGTTAACCGATAATGTTGGTGAATTTTATCGGAAGTATTTACTTTACCTTAATGAATTTATTAATTTCAGCTGCCGCTCCACAGCCTCGTGCTATGGCTAATGGGCCTCAACTTGCCGCTTCTGCAGTGGCTGCTGGTCAGCCCAGAGCACCTGCTGTCGCAGGGGCTCCACAGGCCTACAAGTACACCGGTCCTGCAGCAATGCGAACACCTGCTCCTCAACCAGCAGCTCAGCAAGCCCCACCTGCCGCTGTGCATATTCAAGGCCAAGAACCATTGTCAGCTTCAGCTTTGGCCGCTGCTCATCCTAATGATCAGAAGCAGATGTTGGGAGAGCGTCTGTTCCCTCTTATTCATGTAAACCCTTTTGCCAACTTTTGAAAACTATTTTAAGGAGCTACACACAGCTCTATGTTTTTATATGATAATCAAAACTAATTATTTTGATTTGTTTCAATACAGGAAAAGTATCCAACTGTTGCGGGTAAAGTTACTGGAATGTTGCTGGAGATGGATAACACTGAAATTCTCCATTTACTGGAAGATCGTGATTTGCTTCATTCTCGTGTCGAGGAAGCTGTTGCTGTCCTTACAATGCATCAAAGCAAACAAACCACCGGACAAGCTCAGAACTAAGTGCTCCTTAATTCGGTTAAATCTTTGAACTTAACTCTTCTTTTAAATTGCTGTTTCTCAAAATTTTTGTCTGTCATTTTAATTTTTAGTTTGCAAAATTATGTTAAAGCTGCAAAATTTAGAACACCTTTCAAAGTTAACTTGTATGGCTTACTATTATGATGAAGGTCATTGATGATGTATGTGGGTAAGGTCGAAGAAAGTGATGTTTGTTATCTTATATCGTTATCAGTACTCTTGTAGTTAAAAATGAATGTGTAACCTTACATTTCTTAACTAAACACATACTTGCTTGTGCATGCACTACATTGTACTCATAGGTACTTTAATTGTTACTTTCATATTACAATAGCTTGTTGTAATGATGTTTTAATGAACCTTGTTTCTGAAAATCTTCTCCCTTTGGAATTATCAATATATTATCAATATGTTATATATATATGCCTAAATTGGTACGTACTGAAAATATTCGAATCGCTACAAAACCTCGGCAATATGGAAATTGTTCCAGCTCGTCTTAACTAGTACATTCATATTGGTTACGCGCCTTATTTTATGTAGGAATTTCCAAACGAAGTCATCTAATCATTGTGTTATTTGGCTAAACGTAATATTTTGAAAACTGTACTTGAAGAGGGTAAAATTTTAATTTTTTGCTTTCTTTTTCCTCTTCAATTATCTTTTCAGAAAAAAACAAACAAAAAAATTGCAAAACTTTCGAAAATGGTTATTAAAAAATTATGAACAGGAGAATTCCCAAATAAGAAAAAAAAACTGTAAAAAAAACATGGACTGGTTGAAATGGAACTAAAGACATTCGCGAAAAAAAATGTAGTTGGGAGCAAGGAGGGAATTTCCTGTAAAGAAATTATAAGGAATTTAAAGAAACCTAAAAACAAAGTGAAAAAAGAAGAAAAAATGATTTGCGAAAACAAAAAAATAATTTCTACTGAAAAAAATCTTACAAAAAAAATCGGTAAAATCACAGAAATGACTGTTTTTCAAGAGAAAAATTGATCATAAAAATACTACAAACTGATTTTAATTTTGTACTCAGGAGTATAAAAGATGTAACATGTATGATTTTGTTCTTATGATTTCTAAACTTTCAAACAAAATTATATGGTTCATAGTAATATAAATGATTTCTGATATGTCAATGAAACTTACCTTTCGTATCAATATATTGCTTTTGTGTAAAAATTGTGTAATTCAAAATTGGTTTAATAAAATTGGCAATTCTTTTTATAATAAGGAATCACATAAGTATTTACTTGCATCTGAATTATTGCATCGTAGCGTTGTTAGTGTTTGTTTGCATATGTAGTAATTCACATAATTCAAGTACATATCCCCATTTACGTGTAGATTGTGTGGATGAAGACAACTAGACAAAAAAGAGTCAATAAGGACATGCATTTTATTTCATTATGGACACCCAAATTTAATTCCAATTTGGTTACTTCTTGCAATAAATATTGACGCTGCTATTGATGCTTTTTAATTACAGCCCCATGTATGGTGTAGATGTGGTGTAAAAGTGGAGAAAATGTAATATGTAATTGGTAGCTCTGTTTGGGTTCTTCAGAGGATCAGTATGGTTTGTGAAAAAATGCGAATTATGCGGATCATTACGATGCTGGTCTAGAAACTTTTCTGAAAAAAAGTTTCTTCCTTGCTTTCGCAATAATATTTACAGGTGATTTTTGTTTGAATTCGGTGAATGTAATGATTGCGGAAAATGGTTTGGCTAAAGGAAATTTGCACGTTTCGAATTTATTCATGTTTCATGGATAAAAAATATAGTTGTTCAGGTCTAGTATTTTTCATCGGAATAATTTGATGTGCCTGTCCATCTGCGCATTCCTATCCGTTCTATGTCACTTTTCGACAAAAGATTCATCAGAAATATATACAATACAGGATACGTAATCGATACTGGCTATATTTTTCAATAGACAAAGACAATGGATATAAAGCCTTTTCGCTTGTGTCTTAATGAAAAAAGCGTATACATACTAAAAATGCATGGCTTTAATGGAGCCTAAAAGCAATATATTATTAAATACGTCACAAAGAGTCGCATGTCAGTTAATTAAAACCTACGATTGAGTTACTGTGTCAAAGCGCCTTTTTACTTTTTAGTTCAAAGAGTTTGTTTCGCTTTCACTTTTATATATTTCATGATTGCATGGCATATTTAATAAGCTTTGCTACATGATCTCCGTCTTCGCAATATTAATTTAACCATCGCTTCTTAATTAAGGAGCGACGAGCCACATGACAAATTCTTTATTCTAACAAATAGTTCTGCTGAAACACGACACGAACTGTTTCCAAAATGGGGCGCTTTGAGAATTCTGTTACTTTTGACAGTAAGATGAATAGTGACAATTGCCGGTGAAACGAAATCTTTGATCATATTCACACCTTGTTCCGGTTCGGATCATATCATGTGATGTTCTCAGTATTATGTTTCTTTGTAGACTGTAATACGAAACAATCAACCTTACCTGAATCCCTCTCGAAACAGTGACAGGGTCGTTTACTGTAAAAGCTTTATAATATTTGTTCAAATCTAGACAAAGTCTAACGTTCGAAGTATAGGTTGGAAAAAAGAAAGCCATCATAGCCAAAGCCAAGGAAATCATAGCCACAAAATAAGTACACAATCCACAATTTCGATTTACATGTAGAGACGATTTTATTTTTATGGTGATGGTGTGCAGCACTGCAGGTATTTAAACGAAGTAGGCACCTCCTTTACTACATCTCACCTTAACGGTTTTTAGTGAGTGTGCTATTATCATAAGCGTGTGGGAGATATGTCATATAAAAACATGGTTTCGACGCCCACTAAGTTTTGAAGGGAACACAATCATCTTTGTCGATAATACTTTAAATGAAGAATGCGAAATTACATATAGGTATATTTACAGCAGATAATACTTAGATACTTATTGTATTGTAAGTAGTCATTGAAAAAGAATAAACAAAATGTCAATAGTAAGTATGAAAAAATAATTTTACAGACAGTTGACAGTAAATTTTAGCATTGAATTTTTAAAGTAAACAACAAGATGCATAATTTTTCTAATTACTACATTTATTAAATTAACAAACTAGTAATACGGTTGAAATGAACATATAAAGTGGTGTTAGTACAGAATGGTAACACCTTGGTCCTGTGCTTTGGGTCTCCTTCCAGATCTACTTGGATGCGGGCTTGGGCTTGGAAGGGGCGACCTTGACCCAGTAACCTCCGGAGAGGTTTCCCGGCTCGTAAATTCTTGCTCTATACGAATATTTTGTAATTCGATTTGTTTCGATTGAAAAAGTACTGTACAACAAGGTTTGTCTTTGTAATTAATGATAAAAATATTTCTCGTAATCCGTGCTCAATAATCAATTAGTAACAGATATAATTGAACTACAAGTCTTATCAACTTGATTTATTCTGATCTAATATTTAATGTGTTAGTACGCATGACTTTGTAATTGTCAAATTTTCTACGGTTATAAAAATATAATTATAATTGTGGTTCTTCCTCACCTTTCCTGCGTCTACGTAATACTGACAGTACCATCATAAGGACGGCTAATAAAATGACAACGACAACGACCAAGATCCACGTGGCAATTTTGTGAGCGGAAGCTGTGCCTTGAGAAAACAATTCTTCAAATTATTTCCAATCAAAAACAGTACAAGACTCCGTGTTGCATTTTGTTTGCATATTACCTTCGCGATACTGTTCGGGAGTACCAGGATAATCCCCGTAATCGTCGATTCCATTTCTGGATATTCCCAAGTGGTTCAATTTTGGAAGGAACTCTGTCCAGAACAAAGTTCTGTGCGGCAAGTATCCCAACGACAGACGACCATCCCGAAGCCAAAAGTGATATGGTGAAGCAGGTGTAAATTTTGTCCATTGTGACCAAGTTGATCTCGTCCCTGCAGGAGTTCCCGTGGTAATGAAATTTGTCCAAAATTCCTGAAGCCGAGTTGACACACCACGCTCGATTCCGTTGAAATCACGACCAATGAGGTCAAGGAAGGCAGCCCGCCCAAAAAGATATAAAAGGATAGACCCATGCCATGCCCCTATTGGAATCAGCAACACAACAATACAATATGAATTATACATGTTTTAATGTAACGCAATATCATTGTTTCATTTCATTCTGCTGTTAACCTGTTGTATTTAATGAACTGCTGAATGTATTAGGATCTGGTGTGTCCTGGTCAAAAACGTATGAGTACACAGGATTGACGTATCGTGAGAAGTACTGAGCCGTTTGAATGTGAGGAGCAAGAAAGTTTGCTTCTGTAAAAAACTATAGGAACGAAGGTTATATAATGTTGTAATTATTATTATTGTTTTTTGTTAGAGGGGATTACTCCAAATTCATTTTTCCGGTAAAATTACATTTGTCTTTTATAAAACTTATGTTATATTGTAAGCCCCTGAAAGCTGTTAGTTAAAGCACATAATCATTCCCAACATTTTCAAAGTTTTTGCAGCAATCAATACTGAACGTTACTCGTCTTGCATTGACGAAATCAAAAAATTATCATCCTTTTCGTTTTTAAAACGAAATGGCTCCACACGGTAGGATCCATGTGGTTCATTAATGAATTAATAATGTTATAAATGAATGAGAATAAACAAGAAAACAGAAAGAGTGCATACGTCCAACATTTGATCCATCACAGCCCCTGTTTCATTGGCTGCCCCTGTAATGAATGCAAATTTAACGACCTCTTTCACAATCTGGTAGTTCCTTAAAAGTTGGGATCTCTCCAACAAGCGAGGGATGAGGTCAGTCTCAAACATTTGCTTTAATTGAAGGGCACTCATTCTATAAATGAGTGGTTTTCTCTCTATAAAAAGAAATTGTAATTTCAGGGCACGTGATGCGCAATGCTTGAAACATTAGAAAAAGTATGGCAATCAATCATTTTTAATTACTAATCATGAGAAGACCGTCCTTTGAGGAAATTCCCGTGATGATGGGTATTTTTGGAAATTCTCCTCGTTCCAGCGCCTCCACTGGTGTTCTTGCGACATACTGCAGGTCTTTAGGGAGGAAATTGTCAACAACGGGCCCAAATACGTCAGTATTATTATAAAAGTCAATTACGCGATAATATGCCTGACTAATACGGTTGGCGTCCAAATAACGAAGACAGTTAAGGATGGCATCAGTGCTTGAAGTGGAACATCCCACTTCCTTGGCCAGTAACACAGACGCATCACGAACACGAAATCCCATCGCCCATGGTGCAAGGGAAGACCCTGACATAAGAATTACTCGATGAAATCGACCAGCCGCTCGGGAAGATGTCATGTGGAACATGGCAGATGCTGCACCAGCAGAATGACCTATCAAGGTCACCTTCCTAAAAGCATAAGATGGAATTTGATTGAAGATGAGTTTACAAACGGAAGATAAAAGCAAACATCCGAATATCTAAATTTATTACGTTGGATCCCCGCCAAATGCACGAATGTTTTCATGGACCCATTCAATTGCGAGGTATTGGTCAAGTAGCCCCATATTTCCGGCTGCTTTGACATCCTCCATTGAGAAAAATCCTGAATACAGTCATCAGTCACAAATCATGATTTAGCGCACATGGAAACGTGACTTAATTGGAGATAAAGTAAGGATGGAAAGTTTTTTGTCCGATGTCGACGCATTCTTACCGAAAGGCCCTAGACGATAGTTAAACGTTACAACAACCGTATCCATGGAAGCTAGTTCAGCTCCATTATAGAGCATCGAGTCAAAAAATGTATACAAATCGCCTCCTATAAAAATCACGACCGGAAGTAACGACCTCGAACCACTCGCATACTGTCATCATCACATTTATTGTCCAGTCGTGACCATGAAAAACACGCGTATAAAATGTACATTTGTAATTTTTAATTTATATATAGTGTTATGCATAATACGTAGGTACATGCACGTCGTATTCCTAAGTACTTAGAATTGATTCATCATTCCATGACCAGATTTTTTCTATAAATGTCATCATGCCAAAGTCATAATTCGTAAACAACTATACCTGTGGTGTCCACACATTCAGGTATAAGCAATCTGAAAAGATAATAGGCATTACAAATTGTTTGTCAGTAGCAGATGCATACACATACTATGCCAGTTTTGGGTTAGTAGCGTAAAAAATTCGAAATGGAACAAGAAACGCGGAACAAACCATCTAAAATATTTGCCCAAATTTACCTTCAGATGTTCTTCCCCGAGCAGTGGGCTGTAAACAGTTTGCCCCGTATCGTCCAGCGTCAAGCGTAATGTTCCAGCCTTCATGACGTTCTGGTGGCTTTGTTTGCAATCACACAAGTTTTGTAAAATTAGTGTTGGTTATACATACCATCATCATTCATTTAATGTGCAAACCGTATATGTACCATTATTTTAGCAATGATAATTTTCTTCCCTGTGCTACACACGAACATATAGGTAGGGGAGCATTGCGCACATTGTAATAAATTACGGTAATTAAAATGAACCGATGCATAACAAATTATCTGCTAGTTCATCCTGTAATAATGACGGTGAGGTGGATTCTTACCAAAAATCTTAAATTTCCTACAGGTGGTTTGGCATATGGAATTCCCATGAAGGCATACGCGCTCGTCGTCGAATCCCGTATCTGCAACAAAGCAGAGCATCAAAAAATTTTAATGGACACATATATGCACAACTAGCAGGAAAATAAAGAAGGGGAAAATAACAATTACACGAAATAGTAAATTATTTTACATTTTTTATGAAAAAATACAATAGTCACTGCATAAATGGTATATAACCGACTTATCTTTCAAGATAATTAATATTATTATCGTTATCATCATGCACAGCCCGTAAACTGTGTGTAAACTGTGGCTCGCTGCTGGTTCAGAAAAACCATTAAAATTAAACATGTTAATTCTGTGACGGTGAAACTACCATCACAAAACGACTGAGGAGACATCCTCAGATTTTGAGTCCTGGCGTTGTAGAATGGCCTGTGCTTTGCCATATTCTTACAGCAATTGTCTTTTTAAAAAATGCTGTTTAAATTCAAAAAAAATTCGCCGCATGCCAGGCTACATAATTTATTCAGGTATTGTCATTTTTAGTACACTGGCCAGGAAAGGGTTGTTTTGTAGAGAAGGGAGGAGACAAGTGTAAAAAACCAATGAAAACTCGCTGTTTTGTGAAAAAAATGCATCTTTGTGAAGTAGAGTGGATGGGCCTTAATTGTCGACCGTCACACAATCTAGAGTTTGGTAATGTACGTTTTCTTAGAAGAACTAGTCATTATCTTTGCTACGAAATTCAGTCATGCAAACGACCTGCTTTGTCCCTATATATACTTGCTTCTGTTTCAGAAACAACTTTTTAAGTCACAACAGGGCTTAAAAGCTACCATCATCATCACCATCCCTTGTTATTGCAACACTTACTATATTGTGGACGTACATACATGCAATGCAAATTTTTTTGTCTTTTAAAGTAATAATGTAGGCATTTTGTGTCGTATTTCAAAATCAGTTTGAGACAATTTTCCTCAAACGGAAAATTGTGCTTTTTTTGTTGGTATACTTTATATATGATTGCGTTGTAGCCAGACTCTGACTGGGTGGTGGTTGTACAATACAATAGGGCTAAATCACATTAAATATTTAAATGCTATCTACCTCTACCCAACAACCCAACTGTCCCGCCGTCAGTTTGGTGTCAGGAAAATGAAGTTTCGTTTGAAGTTTTTTTTGTTTTCACCAGCGAAACGTGACGACTGACTCAACTGTCTCTAATGACTCCACTTGTGTAAACAAAACGAAATTAAAGTCTAAATTTAAATCCCAAAAATGTAGCAAGAAAGCCATGCTAAATTGCAGATACTAATGAAATCTATAAAAAAAAGTAACATGATGACATTATTTAATTTTTTCCTGTTTTACAAGAAATCCAAGCTATTAAACTATATTTATATACCCCGTATGTATTAACTTAATTTAGATGCTTATGATGCTGAAACTTATAGCATTGAGTTTTCGTAAAGCACATCTTTACAGCATTCACGTGTTAATGAGAGGATGAGTAAATTTTAGTTAAAGGAGAAATTCTGAGAAAAGAAGAGAGATGACTTATGAAAAAAATTGCGTCATGAATCCGACTTAAATCGTTGTTGCCTTATTACGCTGCATACGACATAAACATATTAAACATAAATGTAGTTTACTCTGACTCAAAATTAAAATGCAAATGCAGAGTACCTATCTGCCGTATATACAGTGCCGTAGTGCTCACTGTATTTTTGACTTGAACATAATTTTGCTACATTTCTCACTAACATTGTCGGTTCTTTAAAAAAAGAAGAGAGAAAAGAGAAAATTGTCTATAACTTTATAACGACGAAAAGTACTAGCAACCGTTTTGAAAATTCATTAGCACATATTGTGGAACATATTTAAAGAAGTACCGACCGATAAACTAAACGCTTCATTTTAAATTGCTTCCAAGTGAAGATACTTGTAAATGTAATACAGTCCTTATTTGTAATTTGGTAACTTGATACATAACCCAGATAGGTATTCACGAACTTCTTTATAGATTTTGCTGGTGATAAAATGAATCGTTGACTGTAGCATTATGATGTAATCATAATAATCAAGCACTATTATCAGATTTTCGTTGACAAATGTCTACAATGCACGGTAACTGAACTTATAGAAACTGAGCGGAACTATGTCTATATTTCTAGTGATTGTTGTTTAAACCAAAACTTGCATTTGTATGACACATGCATGACATACGTTATATACATTTTCATAGGGCACAGGGCTGGCTACATAGCCATTATTATTCCATATTGCTAACCGTCGATGTTGTTTGTTTGTATTTTTTAAAGTACTTACAATAGCTGTGAAAAAAATAATTTAAGGAATAGTAATAGTTACCTCTTTGAATATCCAGTGACGTGAAATCAGCGATAAATTGAATAACTATTTGCCATTAAAAAGGATACTCTTTACGAAGGGTAAATTAGCAATATAATATTTTCATTTAAATGATACAATGAACGATTTAAACAATTTTTAATAAAATTCTATGAAAATTCCTGGTTTGCCTTTTTTGTTCTAACCTTATTATATTATATTCTAAAAAGTTGGAGGTTATCGATGTGTCCACCAGCCGGTATCTGTAACTCAACTGCTCTATAGTCTAGTCTACAGTTTCAAATCAGGCAACAGTTTGTATTTATGTTCGTAAAACATAACTAGGCGATAAAATGACATTTGCACCAAATAAAACATATCCAGTTTAATAAGATGGTTTATATTTCTTAATATGCTTCTAGCTAATTCTAAGGAAATGTCGTATAAACTTTGTATGGCAACAAATATACAAAATAAATAAGAACTATAAACAGGACAAAGCTTATCTACGGGACTTCTATTTACGTTTATTTAGTCCCAGAAATCGTATTACATGGTTTCCTGTGAAACCGTACATTTCAAATGGGTACCCCATACTCTCATAAAACTTGATCCGGAATTTTATATATTGAAATAATTCCACTATATATATAAATTCAATTCTTTGTTCGATTCGCTTATGAAAGGCAGTGAATAAGTAAACATAGTTAGATATTTTTAAGGAAGCAAACAATTTAACTGGTAATAATCTCAGGATAAGCATAAGAAAGATATATAGGTCGTACGTGAGTATATGCCCGACAATAAACTATTGTCTTCATCGTTTAGGATGGGATTTGGTTTCAGAAAAATTGTCATATGCCACTTTTTCAAAACAAATTTCTCAAAATTTCTTTCATTCATGATCATTTTTTAATTAATTTTTTTTTGCATTTTTCCACATACAAAATCCGTATGTAAAATATGAAATGTGTAGGTGTGCAATATGTAAAAACCGTTCTTTCCAAAAAGTAAACGCTTTCCCACTTATTTCCACAAACTATTTTTTCTCACAGTAGCCCCTCGACAATATGTATTGATTGGCATAAAGTGCACTGCGAATACGCATAGAAAGTTTTTAAAAAAGTTTCCCTATTAACAATTAATAAATGAGAAATTACTATGATCATTATTTAACATCATACTACATATTTAAAGGTGAATTTCATTTTAAGCATGTCTATAATTGTATAATAAAATTTGCAAGACCTAATACCTTGGATAGGTTATAGGTTGGCTTACATCTGGACATACGAAGACGAAGGTCGATGAAAATGAAATGATGTGATCAAGTATTTACAGATATACAGGGAAATATACAAAGATTTCTTCCACTAGAATAGAATCTTGCTTTAACTTAATATAAGGTCGGTTAAACTTTTACTACAGTGGTGAAAATTTTCTCTTGTGTTTTAAATGAAAGCTGAAGAAACATTAGGGTCCTTCCCTAAAGAACTTTCTTTTAGCTCTTCTATTACTTTTAGTACATATTGACTTACCCAGTACAAAGGAAACGCTTTGCTTCATCATATATGTAAGTTTTAAAGGCAAGTAATTTAAATATTACAAGAAAATTCCTATTTGAGCATCACATGCCGAACAAACCAGAAACTCTTTGAGTTGTTATTTACTTGAGTCTAACATGTATGTAACAATAAATTTGCCCACTATAATAAAGTATAAATAAAGTTTCAAATACAAAAATGAATAAAAACGACAGAAATATTTTACTTACCCCTTGAACATTCCCAAGACCTCTTATATTAACGACGCCTCCGCTGCCTATTCCATGTTGCGCTTTTGCTAGGAGAACTAACGATAACAGAATGACAATATGAATAGCCACATTATCATCAAGTGTCCACAGTGCTCTTCTTCTTTTTAAACTCATGATTATAAACAAAATTTTCCTAAGCTGTTCTGCACATTAACAGATAAACTCGCCAGCCTCTCTTAACTCAGAATTATAAACAAATCACATTAAAGCATTGTTGCTTCAAATCACCCCAGTTCATTTCACACTGTTACTTTCACCCGATTTACCAAACCATCTTGGTACATATTCTACCAACACCGAAATAAGTTTTAGTGCACACTGTCGTTTAAACAGCAGTTTATTGCTAACAGCCAGCGAATAAATTCCATCTTCAAGATTAACACGGATTTTCACGGATTAGGTGAGGAATTCTTACTGGAAAATCAGGGAAACTCGCGTTTATACCACACTAATTAAAATCGGCAATTTTTCTGTACACCTGTAACGTTCCTTTCGAGCATATTGAGACATTCTCTCCAATGAGTAATTTCACATTTTGAAAATAAACTGTCTTCAACTTCAACATGCCACCACAACAGAGAAAGTGAGAACGATTATAATTGTACTTTTGTAATGTCCCTCTTTCCACCTTAAATCTTCGTTGACGACGACGTCGGAATTCTTCCTACAGACAGAGATACACACAATGATTCTAAAATTGGTTTCTTCTTCTATGCTTACACCATTGTTAGTTATCACTTATCACTTTGCCGTAAGGTAGGTGGTAGATAAAACGCTCACCTAAATGCACATTAACCTTGCTCTTTGTTCCCTTCCCCCCTAATCCCCTATCGTGCATAATTAAACGAGCAGCTCTTGTGCAAAAATCAGATTACTGCACAAATACTTATTTATTCATTAAACAACAAAACAAAGACACACTGCAATAAACACCTTCACACGCTGAATGCACAACAGCAACAAAGACGCTTAACTATTCACTATTCACCAACCAAACTAGGTACCACTTTTGTCAGTCTACTACATCTGAATTTTTACACACACCACTCACCATACACTCTACTGTGCAGTCGTCCCAGTAGCGAAACACTCCACCATCATGAAGTAAAGCGTTGATCCTGTATTAAGATGACACATTTTTTAACGTTTTAGAGGTCTTGATCATCTATCTCATTACACAGCCGCGTACAACTCTTGAGGTCTCTTCTGCTTGATAAACAAAAATAACAACAAAGATGTACATTTAGACCTTTGGGGTTACTTTAAGATCTGCCACTATACGCAGGCACGTTTTATAAAATCTCTATCTTTTCTGTGGTGTCACAAGTAGTGCTTTGTAATGGTGCCGTTCCTGCAGGACCATACGTACGGTATCACCATTTGGGTACAAGCATCAAGATTTAATTTAACTGAATGTAGTTATCACAGTTACACGACGAAGATTTAGTTCTCGTCGTATGCAAACGTGTACCGCTACCTCCCCACACCCTGTACAAGCTAACCAGTTAACTAGGCGTCGTTGTTACTAACTTAATAATAACCAGCTTCTTTAATTTAATCTAACCACATAATTACTACGTTTTGGTGCAAAAATATATTTCAGCCTTGTTAGATTCAGCAGAAAGATTCCCCCTTGACAGGGCGTACAAATCTCGCATTATTACAGATGTATGCTTTTTACTTTATACTTTCTACGAAACGCGTGTATGCAAAACGCAAAAAATGATACGGACTTTTGTGACAACTGAAACTTTCATATTTAATTTTTAGAACGATTTCATTTTTGGGATAAAAATTCAAATGGTAATTATAATGGGTAAAAATACGTTTAGTTACTGGTGGTGACTGGTGACAACGCGAGAATGGCATAGCATGAGTGGACATCGCGTAATATTTAATGCTTTATAAATGTTGTATCTGTGTGCAAGGTGACAATGGTCGTCATTGGCTTTCATTTTGAGGCACGTTAATAATAACAACTTGACCAATGTGAAATTGGGGAATCGTGAATCATCTACACCCAGAAACAATCAACTGTGTAAATTGTAAGGTATATTGTTACACGTTGACAGTGTATTTCAAGCTGTATTTTGGATGCACATGCGTGAATATCGATATAGAAAAACAGCAGCCGTTTGTAGTAACTGTGGTATCACGGATGGACCATCAAAGTTACTTTTTTACTATTTTTGTCGAAGTTAAGTAGTCATTTTTTGTCTAGGGCAAAATTCGTACTTCACATCGTATAACTTTGGTGTGAATCTATAATGCTTTGATGGAAGTATTTTAGTTGAAACTTTGTCAATATTAGCCGCGTTGCTGTCCGTTCTAAAAACGTACATGAATTTAAGAATAAAATTCAATCATGTGTATTAAAACAGTGTGACAACATTGTAAGAAATTTGAACCCGATGGAGCAATAATTTTTTAAAATGCATATTTATTTGTACATACTGTACAAATTAGTAAGAACAAAGTGTCGACGAAATAAGTATTTTTCCGCTAAAGGCAATACTAATGGACTTCATAATTTTCAAGGAGGACAGATAGGGGATATAATTATTGCGTTTGGTTTATAGATTTAAGCTGTATAGATGCAAAAAACTGTTTGCTACATGAAAAGGTAGACGACCACGTCCCCAACATTTTAACGCAGTTAGTCATCAGTCATCATAAGCGCGTTGTAGCGTATAACGCTCGTCATCAGTGTGTATATTCAATAGGCCGAGTCATAGTCCAAAATGTTTATTTATTTATTAGTCTATCGTATGGTTTTGGGGCAAGTTTACTAGATTTCTATCTAAATCATCCCTACTCTTTTTGTGATGAGATTTTTATGTAATATGACTATGAATGAAGATCAGCTATACTTTATGCAAATTTTTAGGTTTGACTGTCCGTCATTAACACAACATTTCCACCACCCGTGTGGAAGAGAAGTAATTTTTTAATTGTCCAAACTCAGTTTAATTAACTCAAATTAATGCGATCAGAGAGAAATATGTATGCTACTTTAGTTGATGCGCTCATAAGACAAAAAAATGTATTTTCTTCCTTTGTATTGTAATCTGGATTACTTTCCCTACTTTTCTACTCTTTGATAGTTGCCTTTTAAACTAAATGTGGTCTAGGTCTATAGTAGGTATAATCCTATCAATTCTGTAAAATTCATCTGCTCTGCTATATTCTCACTTTTGTGATTCATCGTGATACGTATAACGACAAACCATGTTTTGTTGGGTTACCTGAAATGTTTTTGGAGTATGGTTTCCACTCGAATGTTGTGCATGCAGGCTGAAGTTATTTGATTACAGATTCTGTAATTGTATTAATTGTATTGTATTTCCTTATTCAGTCAGTTGGACAACATGTCTGTTCGTGCGTCCGTGAATCCAGGCAAACGCAAACTATGGACAGTCTTGCAATTTTTAAACAGCAGAATAGCGGTGGTATGCAAATATTTTATGGAGTACATACTTGTAACATTCTAATTGAAAGTCTTTGGTGTAGTTTATGCTATTTGTCAATTATGAATTACGAGAGTCCAAAATGCTTCATATTGGGGCATCGTGAGACTTCACGATTTCTAAAGTATTACTATATGGAACTGGTGAATAACCAAAAATAGATACATTTTGTTAAATTTACTAATTTTGACTCGTTTTCTTTAGGATTCAACGTACTACTTACTGCGTAATATAAGGAACTTTCCTTGTCATTGTAAGTAATTCTGACTAAAATGAGTGTTGAGAATGAAGTCAATCCTAGTAATATTAAATGTCATTATCTACTGATGGTGCAACCTGTTTACGTGAATTAGATAAACCATATTTTAGTTCAAGTTTAAAAAATGAAACAGAAAACAGCAAAATACAAGTATCAGTACTACATAATCACGAATCTCATTGAAAAATATCACTAGCTGATGCCCATCGTCATTGTTCCATAACCCATTTCCTCTTATAAAACCTGGAAGCGGCTCAGATGGAGTACGAGCTACCATCATCACAACAAATAGTAACAGAGTGCATGATGAGATGATAGCTAGCCGTTATTCAACAGCCAAGCATTCAATGCACAGTTGTAAAAGTTAACATTCTGTAAAATTTATTTGAGCGGTATCACATTTACAAATCACTACAGGATAAAAGGTCAAAAATACAACGATTTTAACCTTTGTTACTTTTACACTCTTTAGATCAGTAGGATTATACTTGCATTTATTTATAATGCCCACTATAGTCTATCACAATACATGCTCGTTACCTACCGTAGGGATTTTTGCAGATATTTAATTCCATTTTTTGTTTTAATATTAGCAATTTACTCACAAAGACCTCAAGATATGAAAGAGCTTCAAAAGAATGGTAATCGTAAAATAAAGTAAAAACGTTATTTATAGTTAATTGCACATTAGTTTCGTCGGTTTGCTTTGTATCAAGCCCGACGGGTCGCATAAAAATAACAGCTTGTTTATGCCAATTCTTGAATCTTTTGCCAATTTACGAATTCGTCGGAGAGCACATAAAAAATTAAAATTATACATTTTCAAAAGATGATCTTTCTATATATGTAAACTGTAATAATATATATGATATACGTAATGTATACAACTTCTCTAATTTTCAAATTATATTCATTTTGAACAAAAAATTTAAATGCAACATGTAATAGTAACCCGTCGTCTAGTTATATTACTATCTGTACGATTTGATTTATTTCAAAGCTAAATACACTTTAAATCCTGAGATAAATCTTAATATTTTGCCAATTTTGTCCTTTGATTTAAAGATGGGGGAGGTACGACAACTTTAATTAAATCTAGAATATAATCCCACTACTTGTCGTAAGTGAATAAAATTAACTCACCCCAAGGCTCCAGTCCAAAGTACGTTACAACTTACAACCACATTTCTCCACAACACAACTGTTGAATGGCTTTCATGTAGTATTTCGCTTTGGTAAGAATGGACGGAAACCTTATAGAAGTATGTCTACGCTGTACTACAGATCAGCTCTCAAACGTTGTTAGTCACTCCAATGAAAGTCAAGGTGCTATTGTGTATGCATGTGAGAAACTGATGCTAATGATTTGATAATTTGTGAGATTGGAGCCAAAGAATAGTTACACGTTATTGCTTTCGAGGAGGGTTTTGAAAACGGCTGGTATGCAGTGAACGACATTATATTACCTATTCAGAAGGTTTCTTTTTTTCATGAGAATGATATCATAAAATGGCAAGTTTCTTCCTATGGTAGCTTTTGTATACAGTCATCGTGTCAGATTAGATGACTGTGAGTTTTCATGTTGTTTGTTTGTTACTGATGCATGATGATTTGACGCACCCACCTGTTTCCGGTCCTAGAAATGGAAGCCATTCTGCAGAAGAGGGTTGCTTTTTTACGAGCGGAATGTAAATGTAGGTAATTTTTATATTCTGTCTGCTGCTCTGCTTTGTGTACTCGCTCACAATCACAATCAGTATATTCACGCTTATAGTCGCACACAACATGTGCTGTTGGTATGAATCATTATGTAGTGGTGCACGAATATAAACCCCCCTTTGCTTTCCTAGCTATTTGGCTACAGTTTATACCTGCTAAAGTTAGTAAAATGTGCAGATCTAAATGGTTTACTGGTGGCGAGACACTAAACTAACCAGTATATAGATATTTCCTTAGGAACTGAAATGATATAATACTCACAATCAGATTCTACGGAGTTGGATGGAGGGTATGTTCAGTTAGTCGAGTAGTAGGTAGTAGTATTCACCTGCGCAGATGCAGGTGTTATAAAGTAGAAAAAAAGTAACAGATATAAGCTATACATAATAGTTTTTTTGGAAGGTAATGTACCTTTTGGTCACTTGGATTTGGAGTTTTTGGTGTGATGTTCATGCAACGATGCAACACTATCTCGACTTGTAAGTTATTTTATGAGCGGTAACTAACAGATAACTATAGGGAGATGATCCTCACTTGCAATTTGCAATAAGCCCATGGCTATATGGCTGGTAGCCATGATGATGATTCTACAATTTCGGAAAAATGTACAAGTTTATGACCACGACATGAAAATAAATACACAATGTATTTTAGCAAACCGTTTGTCGTCTATTAAAAATAAGACCTCAAACTTCAATTGCAAGTATATTGTGCATCATCGTTTGTTGCAGTAAATTATATATTCAACGAATTGATTGTACAAGTAATGATGTAACTGCGCATTTATTTTCCTATCGAGTTCAGTATTATATTTTGCGGAAAACGAACAAATTCGCACAATTTGTATAATGCAGTTTTAGCTGCATTTTTAATACAATGGGGAATAGTAGTTAGTTTATTAATCACATTACATTTGTTATTCCAATTCGTACCTAGTCATTTCATTTGTAAATTGTTCTAGTGTTATGCACTATGAACTATATGATTTATGATCATATTGAATGATGCAATTTCTTTGCCATTGCAAAAATACCGAAATTGTTTGTCTAAAATCGAAACATCATTTTAGGTACACGTAGAGTTCAGACAGAAAAACAATATTCATGAGAACCTTGAAATGGAATACCTCACTCCCATCCGTAATAACCGACAAATCACATTCAACATTTAAAGTTTAAATCAACTGTCATTTCTTTTCTCCCTCCACCTAACAATGCGATGATGATTGTTGGCCCGAGATTATGTCCCCCATCTCCAAATGCATTATGCAGAAAATAAATTTTACCTGACGACTGACGACTGTACTAACAACTTGTGTCTTGTAAAATGTAAAAAAAAACGTAATGCTATCATAATATTAACTAAACCAACAGTCAACAAGAACGGTAAGCCAGGTACATGAAACAAAACACTGTGCGTAGCATTCAAATAAATGCATGCAAGGTGAATAAGGCATTGAAGTATTGCCGTCATCATTTTACATAAGCAGCCAGCCTGAAAGCGGAAACATCGGTGCAACGATGCAAGACCAAAAGCAAAGTATTCCACACACAGAGCGTATGAAAATGGGATGAAGTTGGATATCGTCATCGTCACACTTAAATTAATTGAAGCAATTCACTTCATTCGTATCCAAACCAAGGGGGATTGTTGTAGCAGAATCTATACGACACGCACAGGAGCTGTATGCTGAATGCATTATGTAATGTGTGAGACGACGTGAGATAATGACGGAGAGACACCTCAGCATACACATTGCATTGCAGGTAGCTATGTACTTAAGGTAAATATTTATAGATCTGTTCTGACAAGACATATTCTATAACGATAATCGTTATAAGCTGAAGTGTCTTTCTTAACAAGTCACTACCTACGTGGTCCTTCAATTGTAGCTGTTTCGAGTTTTTTAATTTTGAACATCCCTTAGCATAAAAATTGGAAAAGGATCTATCTCTTTTATGTCATACCATTAAACGCAATCCTACCTTGCAAACATACTTTCGTGAATTTATCCACAAGGTAAAAAACCATCTTTCAGGTTAAAGAACGTTTAGTTTAGTTAGCGTAGGTTAAAATTGGAGATTGCACAGTTTTGTATTCACGAAGTATTGAGCAGTAAAATGTGTTAAAGGACTCGTGTTGTGTACTTTTGATGCGCATTGAGCCTTGGTCATATATTTTCATGTCAGTAAATTTATTTATAAACGTAGAATGTTTTAGTCTATGAGGATATAAATATTAGGAGCTTGACTTTGACACAAGACATGAAAACGTTATCGATTTGTTTGTACACAACAATTTAAATTAATTAGTACGTTGCTCATATTTTAACGAACATTTGTGAAATAGAACGTCATTGCTAGTCAATGCAAATTTCTCGAGGGCTACTGCCAACGGCCGTTATTGAAAAATTACGAATTTTTAGAAGAAAATAAATGTGAAAAACAAGTGTCACTCTCATTCCATTATGAATATTACCCATAGATTTCGCTTCTACCGAAATATTGAGGTTATGAAAAGGTAAATGGTAACTGTCTGACAAAACATTTCTCGTGACAAACATTGCATACAAATTTTCATGTTTCTCCAACATTGGGTTTTAAACAGCAGCTAGGCTATTTTTACGATTTAAAAAAAATGTTTGAATGGGTGTGTTATCTAACTGTAGCTTTTCGTTGTATGTTTCGTCATTCGTTGTATGCTGCGATCAGCGACAGAGCGTTGTTATTAAAAAGAAAGAAAATTCGAATTGGTTTTAATATGACATGTACCATGTAGCGTCAGCCGCATTCAACTCATTTTTAGGTGACAGTTAATAAATGAAGCACATATTTTCTTTATGGAGTTCACCCTTCAAGGTTATCCACCCAAACCCAGGTTCCGAACTCTTCACACTGCTTAAATCGACTAGTTCAACGCTACCATAAAACCCCTAAAATAGCAAGATGTTCGAAAGAATACAAAAACCGTTTCTTTAATTTAGTAACTTAAAAAATTTGTACTGGATTTGTATTGGGATTGAGAATAATTAATGAAATGAAACAAGTTACATGGTTGGTATGAAATACATATAATAAAAATAAAAATAGCCAATTTGTTTTTCGTTGTCATGCAAATCTTATCAATTTGACAATAATTATTGTTAGTGACAAAACTTCGGGGTTTCATTTTTTTTATACTTACCTTTTACATTTTTTATGGATCGTTCGTACCAACTGTGTATAATTTCCTTCCACTGAGCTGAAGGTGAC
>JAHZNE010000437.1:0-17271 GCA_027744055.1 Callyntrura sp. NNG-2020
TCCCAAGCTTTGGCTACATGCCTGCCACAAAATATGTTCAGTAGCTGTTTCCGAATGGAAACTATAAGCTCAGAAAGTACATTCGCGACTTATCAGAAGCCCTGTACATGCACGTAGCGTGAAAGAATGAGGAGCATAATGACGGTATTGTATTTTGTATTTATTTATTCAAAACCAGAAGAAAATCCAGTTTTGTGCTTATTGAAATGTCATTATGAGACGATAAGTAGTTTCTTTTTGTCTGCCGGAAAATAGTAAAGCATGGAAAAACCTACACAGCCCTGCTACATTGTTAGGTATATTAGCAGCCAACCACACTACCAACGCACCATACATGAGTTTATTATAAAAGATGGTAATGTACTGACAATGAACGCTGAAATACACAAACAGGCAGAAGAGTTGTTCCGACGACCAGCTTGCATTCTGTTCTTGTTAATAAATTCCTCTGAAATTATGCAGGCAATAATGTATTGAACAGTACTAGTATGCATTCGTTTTCATATTTCGGAGAAATAATATGCCATCATGTCATGTCAAAGGATTATCATTCCTGTCGATCAACAGAGTAGCAAAAAAGAGGAGGAAACCAATGAATAAAACCACACATAATGACGATAATAATGATATTAACGAGAGTTGTCTTATTACTCCTCTAACACACCGCGCGTTGTATACAACCAAATACTACATACAAACTTCTGCAACTGGCAGATTTCCCTTAAAATTTTGTGTGTGTGGCCTGATGAAAATATTTCTTTACGGGGAGTATACCGCTGCCGTTCACTTTAAGTCCGGTTCCGCTGAGCGATCAGTGATCGCCCTTTTAGTAAAAGGGAAAGAACGCCTGTCATCAGAAAAGCGTAAAACGTTAGTGTGGAATTTTTGTCACTATTAAATATGAAATTAATAGCAATACTGATAACGGTAACAGTAATAATGCCTAATGACAAGTGTAGAAGGTTTAACCGAAGTAAAAGTAAATGAAGCAAACAAGACAAAACGTCATGAGCACACATGCTTGTCCCACGGTTGTTACCATTTCATTTTTATGACAGCTAAAAATGAAGAGGGGAAGAAAACAGACATGCATCTCCTCTGCACGATATAATTCAAATAACTAAATAATGCATCAAGCAACTTTTGGTTACGAAATGTGTAAAATTTTGGACATAAATTGATGAAATTTCAAAATTGTGATCTAAGAAGCAAATGTACACAATAGACACACAATAAACGTTGCAGATAAAATATTCAAATTGCCACTTCCGCATACATAATTTCAAAGAGTTGTCCATTTATTTCCGACATTTTAAAGTTAACTTTATTCAAAAATTGTAACTGTAAATAATTATAATGAAGACCTAAAGTATTATTCAAAAAGTAAAATTACCCAAGTGTTAACAACTTTCGTTATTCCCTTTCTTGCGTTTTGTTATTATTACCCACTTTCTCCTTGAGCATCGCGGCAATTTGTATGCTTTCTACAGAGTAGCTGTAAATAAAGTTGCGTAATTGGGTAGAATGGTAGAAGATACAAAACGTTTGTCAAGCAATTCGTATAAAGGAAGATCGTATCGTAAGTCTCTTCTCAAGCCGGCCGCGGCCGCACTAACCGGACAGATTGACGGATCTTTTATTTTTATTCTTTTTCTGTGCATTTCCATATTACTGGAAGTTATTTAAATGCAAACAATACTGGAAAATATTATTTCTACAGATCAAATCCAAACAAAGGGCAAAGGGGTTGCTACTAAACTAGTCAACGTAGAAATTGGGGTAAAATTTTCCCGATTCTCTTCTTCCCTCTATTTACCTCCTGTTTTTGACTTTTTCATTCATAAATTAGATCCTTTAACAGGATAAAAACCAAACATGCTTGCAATCCTCCAAAAATTGTAATATGCTGCTGTAACAATGTTTATTCAGCTCTGATAACCTCGTTTGCTGTTATTGTTACACTACGCGTAGCATAAACGCTAACTTGAAATACTGCGTTGCTTTCGCTTCATCTGTTGTTACCAAACAAAAAGCTAATTTGACTTTTCGGCGTGTTTGCTTAGTCAGAGCAACTCGACTTCTTGCATACAAATGAAATCAATGCAAATCCCAAACGGATCTACAGTTTAAGTTGCGTATGGTGCGTTATGGAATTATTAAAAGTGAATTGAAATAGTAGGGCATAATCGGATAACAAACCAAAAGGGTTGAAGACCGAAAGCCGTGGGTGAGTGAGTGACAATAACAATGGAAGAGGCGGCTGCTATGTAGCCCTTTTATTTTTAGACGGACACAATGTTCTGCGTACAGTTTCTTCTGTCTTCACAGGATACAAACAAATTCATATACCACGCAGTGATTCACCCGAAAGCAAGCTGGAAGGAGACGTACATACAAACTCTCTACTACAGCTTGTGTATAGGATGGAAGGGAAGTGAGAAATGAGGATCACCATTATATCATCTTGATGAGTATTTATACGAGCGGTGGTATTCTTGTGGTGTACTCACTGCTGGTGTTTAGATGTTAGTATGCATAAAGCACATTGTTATCTTGGCTGACAGTGGTATTGTTAACTTTCTTCAAAATCCTTTGACTTTTCCTTAACAATTTGACTTCTGTTGATCTCTGTCAGTCAACCGTGGACATTCTGAACAAGTAGGTAAAGTAGTAGTTGTAAGTTGAAGAATGCACAAGAGTTACAATGAAATTCTGGAATGCCATATGCATCGGAAGGAAAAGTCGCAAGAGCGACATTATCATCATCTGTTATGCTGCAGTTATACGAGTTATACATACAATGGTGCAAACAGAGAGAAAAAATTGACAGCACTAAGAAGCTGGAAAATGTTTGGAGAAATAGATAGGTTCAAGTGGTACGATTTTCCATTGACATTGTGAAATGTTTTGTGGAAGAGATTTTGAACAAAAATGACTGAAAGCTGTTGTTTCGCTAATTTCTTGAAAGTGTGTACAATTTTGTGCTAGTTATTTTATTGGGTTTATTGTGTTTAAGAGGGTTTGTAACTTGTTTATAAATGCAGATGCAAGCAAGTACTCTTCAGTAGAAAGTAGACTTATAAAGATACAAATATTAAAATGTCGTTGCATCGAATGGTATGCGCTTTCAGCAAAGACGGGTGTTTCTTTTTAAAAACAATTTTTGGAATGTTATTTTCATGAATTTTAAGCTAGAAAAATAAACAGAAGCGTGTCGCCTTGTTTTGAATGCCCACAAAAAGTGTTCCAGACAGTCAGCCTCACATTTTTATCTTTTGATGATACAAGAGAAAAATTACGTCACTGAAAGGAAAGGGTGGTCACCACGAAATGTCAACTAGATGACAGCCCAAAGGAAAGCAAACCAAGTAGACCAGTAGTAGTTTTGATTTTGATTGTGACCAAATAAAAAAGGCTCGCTTTAAAAATGCATCTAGAAAAGAAAAGTGAGTGTGATTAATGCACCTTCAACGACATGAAATAACTCAAGCTTTCCTTCCAATGATTCATCATCAAAGCCAGTCAACCTTCCATCAGCATCGTCATCATGATCGCCGCCGCCAAAAATGTACGGTCGCATCTTCATCCCATGATCGTCATACACACACGCATTCACCATTATCAAAGTGCTTTCATCTCATCTCTCTCTCTCTTCCATCATAAAAAGAAGCAAGTCAAGTTACGTTTTCTTCGTAGAAAGTATAGCTCTAGCATAGCTATAGCCATAGACTTGTAGCTTTTTAGCTTTGTGTGCATCTCCGCACTGAAAGTGAGTGTGCTGTCCACAAGCATATCCATCTCTTCTCGTCATCCCTAATATCTTATGCATTTACCATTACGATCATCTCGACATTATGATTATCATCATATATACAGATTTCATACTTTGTAAACGTCAAAAGAAAAAGTCGGCCTTTTAAAGCTCACACTTATCTTGTACTTTACGTATACCTACAACAGCTCTCAGAAATAATATACATTTCGGCTAAGTACGCGCATTCAACAACATTCCCATCAGCAAACTCCGATTCCCAACTCGTAAGAGTGTAGTCATCCATCTATCCTTCCAATCCAATGATACATGCCTCTACAGTTTTTTTACTCTCTCTCTCTCTCCCGTCTTGCTGCTGCTTCCTTCCTTTTGATTATAATCGTTATGCTGTCAGAATCGCATTAAGACAAGCTTTTTTGTATCTATAATACTCATCCGATTGTTGTGTTCAATGCTCATCCATGTCGGCCGGTTTCCCTTTGTACCTATAAAGTTATGTACGTGAGACTCCTTTCTTTTTTATGTTCTTAATAAGTACTTCGTTTTGCTTTTTGTGTCTTACTTCACTTCTGAATTTTTATATGATGTGACGAGAAATATGCATAGGTAGTTACAGGTATTGTTAGTAGGTATATCTTGGCGTTCGTAAGAATGTTGGCTTATGACTGACTCATAAAATACCTCCGTCTTTTATATTGTGGAATAAAATGTGCACCTATACACACAGGAAAAATGCAGTAGTAGTGGTGGCCAGTATGTGTGTGTGTGAGTTCATAGTATAACTGTTTAAAGTCGTTTAAAATCAGTTTCGGAAAATAGATGTTTTGGTGGTGAGTTGAAAGTTGTTGTGTATAGCGAGTTGTTACTCTTTTGAAAGCGCATACATAATTCTTTTATGCGTCTTCCCAATTCTTTGGAATTGATGATACGAATAATATATTAGAAAGATCCCAGTTACTGCCTTTGGTGAACGCTTGGATGGTTTCAGTTCTACTTTCGATTGAAGAGGACTCTTTTGAATTTAGATAGTGAGTGTCGGTCTCATTGTCAGTGTAGTGTGTAGTATCTTGGGCATTTCACAGTGCATCATCATCATCATCATCATCATTATGCTGATCATCATCGAATCACTCTGTGTTCCACCTCTTATTATTATTATAACAGCTATTATTTATTATTTATAAATGTAGCTTCTTAATGGAACATAATTCCTCTTGAAAATGATTGAAAGAGATCTCCTCCCCCTCTTACGGTTTTCTTTTCATACCGAATTTATTACAAACTTCTGATGAATGTCATATTCAATTGTGCCGTCATCATCGTTATCATCATCGTCACTACCAAAACCCAAACTGTTTTATATCACAAACTCTAAATCAACTCACCTTACTTTGCTGCGTGAATACAAACTGAAGAGGCAACAGCGGACAGAAAAGCTTAAAATATTATTTAACAGGACAAAAAAGAGTATCTTAAAAACATGAGAGTTTTTATCCCGGAAAAGGCAAGAAAAGAAGGATTTTCTGTTTTAATTCCTTATAAAGCTATTACACTTCTCTCAGAATAATGACCAGTTGTATACAATAACGAAATTCCAATGCTATTTTAAAAAGACATTTCTATTTTAACTTGTTTGATTCAAGAGGGCTCGTAGTAATGTCGGTCGGTTGCGCCGACTGTCGTCGAGACAAAAGGAATTTACTCGCGTTGTGTCGCTCTTGTATTCTTGCTAGGCTGGTTAGCGTACGTAATCCCATTATTGATGCAATTTGGTTAATTGAAAAGTAGATTTTCCCCATTCAAAGTTGATTGGATAATGTGTACTGCATGGCAAACTTGCCACGGAAGATGTAAAAGTATGACTGAACGAAATGTAAACGTTAAAATTATCTTTATCTTTCGAAACATGAAATTAACATGTTTTCTACCAGATATTGATTTGCTTACTTCGAATAATGCGCATTTCATTTCATCTCAACGCACAAGCATTACCGCGTGGTCCTGAGCATAATACACAACTTTAGATCTTATGACTTCCAACAGACAAGAGTATGACACATGTTAAGCGGCCGTCTCGTCTCAAACATTTTTTTTCTCAAGCAAACTACCACTGTAGTTTCATAAACGAATTTATCCTTTTGAAATTACCCATTTTGTACAGTTGATGCCTTCATCAGAAACATTAAAAAATCTGCATTACAAAAGAGACCAGCAGAGTAAAATAAAATATGGTTGGAACGAGATTACGAGATGAGATTAACTTGATGCTTGCTGCCGATACTCTGCTGTTGATGTTAATGATGACGGACTTCCTTATACTTCTAGCCATTCTGATTGACATCTGCATAAAAAGAAAAAGACAAGGAACAACACTGACTGTGAAGTGCACTGTTCATTCAACTATACTAATGTGTATACGGTTAAGTAATCAACAATAAAAACGTCGGGTAAATAATAGGATGATGTGCACGGGAGGCAACAATATGATGATGCAACAGACAATTCCATATGTAACGCCAACAAAAAACATTTTTTAAAGTTTTATTTGCTGCTGTTGTTGTAGAATACATTATCGCATCAATAATTTCTCAGGCGATTATAAGTCGTGGGCATTACATTTCTCTTGTCCATCAAAGGATGACGGCGATGCGATGGCGTTGGTGGCATGCCAAAAGACATGAGGCAATTGCAGAGTAAAAGTGCAACCGGCTGGATTGAAGGATAAAATGAAAAGGTTGGAAAAATTAAAATTAAATGTTTTTATTACAATTCATATCTCGTCCCAGCACATTTCACTTTCACACTTTCAAAATTAGCTTCTGTCCGTCCATCCTTCACTTCAAAGGATTCGGTTTGTTATTCGGCCAATTTCTGATGTGCCAGTGTCTTTGCATAAAAGCGATCCTCATCTTGGTGTGCTGGTGCTGATGTAGGTTTTCATTTTTAGTTGCTAGTTGCTAGTTGCTTGTTGTTCTTCCGCGATATCTTATCAGGATCGATCAAAAAAGTATTATCAGAGAGTCAATCAACTTTGCGAAACTAATTCCATCTCGAATTTTATGCCAGACCAAAATAATAGCAACGACAGTATGTAAGTAGCATGCACTTTACATACAATTACAAACTACATTGAATGGACGTAACATCTTCAAGAATACTGAGGAAGTCAATGTCAAAGGTCATATTTTTATTAAATCTGATGGATTGAGCGGAGATTGAAAATTCCGTCCACCGGAAAAGCACAAAAGTTTATTGATCGGTTCACAAAATGCTGTCAGTCAAAACCCCTATTTTCACTGTCGAAAGTATAAATTGTACTTTTATAGCTATCGTTCATATTGAAATCTTTATATCGACGAAACCTCTCACAGTTGCATATGTGAAAAAGCGTCAATTTTGTTTTATCCAGAACAGGGCAAAAGGCGACGAGAGCATTTAAAGCGTCAAATTTTTGAAGCGTCCAACCACTGGAAACAGATCTCTGGGTCCCCATGTCTATCATACAAAAATGACATCCAAATACTTGACCCGGTACCATCAAATGATACCACTTTCTTGATATAATAGATTCATTTTTACAACTGTTTACGAATTCAAACGCATTTTCTTTTTTATTGAGTATAGTACAATGTATGGATTCTTAAAGATACACACTGTATTTTTACGCATCTTGCTTGACTCACACTAAAACGCTGCTGGAAGCTGGGGAACTTGTGTGCAGTAGACACTCCAACGTTGCCACGTTGTTTTCGGGACGTCAATCAAAACTCTATTGATTTCGTTTGATACCCAAGTATCTTTTGTTACATAAAGTCATTGAGCCTTTGGCAAGAAGTGTACTTATCCCGTCAGTCAAATCATATCGGATGAGTGTATCGCAGTTAGGAAGGAGCATTTTGGGATAGAAAAGCGAATTGTAGCTTTCGTGTGACTTTGCTCTTCTGTGCATCGCTGAACAATGAAATACTTTAAAAGTTGCAGTCATAGTTTTATGTATCAACTATTAAACATATCATCTCAAATGGACACATGTATCAATACACATTCCATAATACATCGTAGTACGTCCTGTTATCATAGATATCTTGTTTTTTCTTGCTTGTGTATCATCAAACCACGGAAATATGTGAGAGATATCTAAACGTTCCGCTGCCGATGACGTTCCCGTGTTTATCGATAATCCAGGTGTGGTTTTTGACTTTGAAAGGGATTTGAAGGACCCCTCTGGAGTTTCAAAGGGCTTCAGTCATTCAAGAAAATTAACGATTGTTGTGAAGTGGGTGCCGTGTTGCCCTACCGTATCCCGTCAAATTTTCCGAAAGAGTATTTATTGGTTCGTAGGTATCTTCACCCTGAAATGGTAGTCGCTTTACGCATCTTTTAGCACTGCCTCGCCGCAAGTAGCCCATTATTTGCTGGTGCGTGAAATACGGATCTCCTTATTATTATTACTCCCATCATACCACATAACACCAGGTAATTTTTCGTTATACTACACATACGAAATAACCTCCTCATAACCAATTACACTTGATGCTGATGGCGGTAAATCCCACAACACATGAAGGGGTCTCTTGTTAAAATAATTCACGACTGAATTCGATCATTAAAACTCTTTTGCAGCAAATACACGTACGTTTCAACATGCTCGCTAACAAGCTTTTAAAAAAAGAAACGCGAATTTTATGGTGTATGGTATACGCTATGCCTATGTAACTAATAAGGCCCATTTTACTGTCGAAAAAAATTTGCTAATTGGTTGCCAAACAAGAACCCTCTTTTTTCTTACCTGTTGTTTTGTGGCTTTTCTATTGTTACACGCTGCTGTTACATACTTTTGATTTAAAAGGTTAATACTGTACGTGTGTAGGAACGACAACAGGGACACTAACCTTTACATTCACCGTAAAACCCAAGACTGGCTGTTTTGCTTAATTAAATCTTCTCTCACTACGGGGAAGCCAGCCAGGTTTTTACATTTAGAACCATTACATAGCTCTTCGCAAACAATCGTAACCGTCAACCGTAACCCGACGAAATCTATTATTTTTCTCAGTAAAGAAAAAATACAGTGAGAGAAAAGAAGGGAGCGAAAAAGTCATTTATTAAATATTGAGTCATACGTTAATACTAATGATGCGATTCGTAGGGTATGCCTGGGTTCCGTGCCCAATATTGTAGGTGCTTGTTTTGGTACTGCACACAAGCATGTATAGGGCTAGTTTTTTTACATCTGCATTTTGTCTGTCTGTATGCCCTAGTCGGGTTCAAAGTTGTTGACGATGATGATAATGATGACGGCCAAGAGGAGAGGAGACGAGGAGCTCGTTAGGACAAATCTACATATTTTACTATCTCCATGATGTCATATTAAGGTAGAACTAAAGAGAAAAAAATTGTTTTCCTTCCACCAATACCAACGAGGGTGTGTCAGCAAACAAATCTAATAAAATTGCTCAGTAGACAAGCAACAACTTACTTTATTGCTTGTACAATAGCCATTTTTATTGCGAGTGCCTAATAATAAAACATTATTGACTCGCTCGATAGTAGATACACATCGTAATGTGAATGTGAGAACAAATTCATAAGCAATATTACGAGTTCACTCGTATGGTTAGTACATGTGAGTGCAGACACAACAATAAGATAGTCGACTAGCGTGTGTGGCAATCGGCAATGCCCACTGGCTCTCAGGCACACAAGCATGTTTGCACTAAGCAACATCATCATATTCATCATCAACCTGGGAGAGAAAAGTGGTGGACGGGTCTTTTTTGTTTGTTTTAACACGCAGTCAAAAAGTAGTCCCAGAACTACATAAAACGTTTGAAGACTAGAAAAGAGTGAAATAGAAGATGATAGACTCTCATCTCCCTCTCTCTCTCTCCCCCCCTTATTTTGCTCATCTCCATTATTACAGGCTACAGGCCATCAGCCTTTTACAGCTGCTATAAGCGCATTTTATTACGTGTGTGTGTCGCTTGTTTGTCTTCTACTACTGCTGGCTCTTTTACTTTATCTCTTCAACAAGTTCATACATCTTCCTTCCTTCTCGAACTACCAGCAACCACCATTTACTACCACACACCACACGTTTCGCCCAACGTCTCGCCTCTCTCTCTGTAGAGCTGCGGTGATGAACATGACCGGCTTGCTTTCATTTCACATCTGCTTTTCTCTCTGGACTTACAATACGATGATGGTGGTTACATCTCGAGGTGGTGAGGGATACCTGCATTTTGTGCATCTCCATATGGGTAGTGCACGAGGTTGTAGTTTTTGTAATTTTAATGTGTCTACAAATATGCAGAGAGTACATTTTATACTGTATAAATTAGTCATCCCACGACGAGATAAAAATTTGACAAAGTTCTCACGATAAGTTGAATTTGTAGGATAACGCTTATAATTACTTATTAGTCCACTAAATTATCATCTGCAGCCATCTTGTCGAAAGATAGCACGGAGAGAGAGAGAGAGTCATACGGTGGGTCGGTGGACAATAAAAAATAGTAACCCATTGTTTAGGCCTGTATTCATATTGCTCTTAATTTGGCCCGCATACAATAGTGGTCGAGAATAGACAAGGATATTAATGCCCCTCACAAAACAATGCTACAGAAATTAATGTGGAAAACCTGTTGCTCTTTTTAGAGTGTTGACATTGGAAAATATTTGCACAAACACTTGTTTTGTATGCGTAAGCATGATGAATTAGCTGTTGTCTTACTTCTCTCTGTGAAAGCCGTATCCGACTGTTGTGTGACTTTTTATAAAGACTTAAATTAAAAGTGCGCAGTAAAAATCCAATTAGCTGAAATTATTTTAATTGCTAATATTTTTATGCATGTGTGCAAATTGTACAAATACGTTTTATTCAGCACAGAACAATTTTCTGTTATACATTGAACTTAAATTTTAAATTAGTTGAGTTGAAGAGAGGAGTAGAATTCACATTAAAAAATTTACAGTCACACCAAAATGCATGGCGTTTCAAGGTTGTTTGACTGTACAGCACAGTTCCAGGATATACGTAAACAGCAGCATACGTAACAATCGGATTTCTTACTCTTCTGCAACAGGATTTGGGCATCTTACTGGGACATGGAACGACATGGAGCTGATTCTTTATTTACCACGCAGGCTGGACTCAGCGTGCTCAAACGGTAACCACTATATATGCTTAAAGATTACATTGTGAAATACGAGAATAAATAGTGTACAAGGCAGAAAGAGAGCGAGAGAGAGAGAAAGATACAGATGCAAGATTAATGATACAAACATATCAGTCAGACCCATCTTCCTTTTGTCGACCGATTCTTCATTATTTTCTCTAAATGCAAGTGCCACAACTCTTATCAAAAATCATTTTCCATTTGAATCCAAAATCCCAACTGCTGCTTCTGCAGCAGCAACAGCAGCCAGCAGTCCCAGCTTCCCAATTCAATTCAAATTCCTCTTCCGCAACAAAAGCAAAATGATAATAATAATTCCTACATAAACTGCTTCAAGGCAGGTAGATCGAAGAGAGATACGCCTTTAGGAACTATATCGTCGTCGTCGTTCTCGAATTGAATTCAAGGTTTATTAAAAACACAAGTAAAGGGAAGGATTTTTTTCTTTTCTGTTATTCCATGCTCATTCGTCCACAACTACAAAAACATCACACATAAATGTTATCCGGCAGCAGCAGCCCAGAGAGTTAAGCAGGAGGACAGAACAGCATCAGCGCTAAAAAGAGTCTCTTTAACACAATAACAAATTACTACGCGTTTTTATGACCGAATAGGATAGTAGATGAATGGAAAAAAAGGAAACGGGAGGACACGGCATTGCTTGCCTTGATGAAGGGTAGCACAACAGAGAGAAAAAAATGTAACAATAAGACACAATGAAGTTCACAGTTCTAATCTAAATATCATTCAACAAAATCTTAAAACTGCGCGGCACAACCTGGTAAGTATCAACAATGAGCACTATATGGAATTACACAACAAGCGACTTTGTTTTGTAGCGGATGATGTTGCTGATGCTCACGCTGAAGGAGTTTAGTTTGTTGTAGGCAGACCGACGACTTGTCTTTTTTGTCGTATAAAATGTATATTTTTACTTTTGGTCTTGTTCACAGTCATGTCCTCTTCATTATCAGTTTCAATGTAGATTAAAATCTTCTTTCCGAACCGTCCACGATCATCAACAAAATGCAAAGGTAAAAAGAAGTCCAGGTACATCGGTTGTGTGTACATATTGGTTGGCCAGAAAGCCTGAATGCGTTTCATCTGGAAATGTCCGGGTAAAAAGGAAGATTTTTTTTATTTAAGCAAAGAGATAAGAAAACTTGAAGAAAGGTAGAAACTATTTTTCTCCAATAGCAGATCTGCACATGTGCTGTTTACATCAGTGTGGTAGTTTAGATTCGGCGTGTCTTTGTATCATAATTTAATACCTTTAGGTTATCCAAGGAAAGCCGCTGTAGTTACTGCTAACACGGCATTCACAGAATACAGACTCCAACATAACTAGCGAAACTGGATATGTTTATGCTAGAAAGAAAAGCCGTAAAAAGTGATGAAAGAAAAACAAGAGAAAATATATCACGACCGAGACGGAGTGTTGTTTATTAGACTTTTTCGACATAATGTTTGTCAAAGAACAAGGCAGCAGCTCTATATGGAAGTAGACGACAAGAGAAAATAGAGAGAACGCGGCAAAATAATTTATTCTAGAACTGGCAAGTTAGTCAAATTGAGGTATAAAAATTAAAGGAAATACGTTACTGTTATTGCATAAATCCCCTGGCCTATAATTTTTTACAGTAATTGGAAAATATTTTCCACGCATGTCAACTCCATGAAGCGTTTTAGATTTGTTTAAACTTTTAAAAAATAATACAAAAGAGTTTGTCATGTAAATAGGAAACGGAACGACGTAATTTAAATTCACAGAGAATAAGATGTTACACCGTTTAAGTGTCCAATGAAACAATACGGAAACACGGTACCCCAAGTAACCATATATCTTCTTTCGGACACGTCCGTTGTCGGTCGTACCATAAAATACGTGTACCAGACCAAGTAAAGTCATTCACGGGGACAGTAGAACCCAACTTAGGTAAGGAGAAAAGAATGTACATTATATTACACTGACCTGAATTTGAATTTAACAATCATGTTATCATCAAAATCCCCAATTCCATTCATCGACGTATTTATTACAACTTACAAGTCTTTACGACTGTGGCCACGCCGAGGTAACAAGCTTGTTAGGCAATAATCATCAAATAAAAGTCCAACGCAACAACCGGAATGCCAATAAGACCCAAGAAAGGAAATGCAAGAACGTTTTCTTGTTCGATCGTGCATGAATGTGTGACTTACCTTTAACCTAAGCTGTGTGTGGATAGAACTGTTCAAGAAAGACTAGCTGTCGTCGTAAGACTTCGTTTCACTTTATCAACGGCTTACATACAGTTACACACGTACCTTGTGTGCGATGATAGTTGCGTTGTAAATTTAAAGTGATCTACGAGCTAGTTGCGGCAATTTACATTTTTGACTTTTTCTTTACGCACCGTGTGGCTGGCCGGTTGTTGGCCAACTTGTTGGTTGATGGGAAACCATAATGCACATTGAAGTTGTACTCATTTTAATAGTTATCATTATGATCCTCATCGTTCCTGTCGTATAGTTTCGTTTCAACAAGATCTACGGGTAATGGTGAATTTTTATGTCTTGTTTTGTCGTGACAGTCAACAGTTCTGCTAGAGATACCATTATAATCAGAATAATTCCCTTTCCATTTTGTTTTTTATATTTTTCTCGCATTACCTCTACAAGAGATTCTACGTATTTTAACGTGTCTGCTTTTCCTACCTCGCCAATCACCATTCGAAAATTTTTATTGGGTCATCCCACGGTGGTAATAGTAATAATAGTAACACAACTGAAATGCAACCTTGTTGACGTATACGACTATTTTCATGAAGTACAAGCAAAAGTTGGTATATATTACCTGTATTTTGTTTTTTATAGAAAGTGAAAACCCAGTTGTCTAACGCCACACCATACCACGTATTAGCCGAGTATTTTGTGCAGTACAGAAACATCGTATGTACATATATCAACATAATCTGTCGACTCATCATTATCATCATTCGACAGAACATTTCTTTTTTCATTTCGCTGACACGTTTCTCCTCATAAAAATAACCATTTGATGATCATTCGCTCAAATAATGTGAAACAAGGAAAGGAAATATCCCGATGACGAACAAATGTTACTTGTAGTATTTTACACAAGATAGTCGTGTATGTACACACAGTACTACACGCGCACAGCAGTACACATTTGAGTATGTAGGACGGCTGCTGCGGAGACAATAAGTACTACTCCCTGCACGCTTATTGCTTATTCCCACAGGGGAAAAATTTGGCTTTTATTCTTTTCCTTTAAGTGTAATCTATTATTCCTCATGCTTCCCTACTTTTTCTTTTAATGTGCAAATGTAATTTTGACTGCTCACAAGAGAGCTTGTTTTTTTTCTCGCAAGTCCGTCCCAATCGGTTTTTATTAGAAACTAATGAGCCTCATATCCTTCCTGGAAGAGTTTAAAGTTTAAGTACTCAATCCACCGTGGACTTTATTACAGGTTTTCGCTTTAATAAGGGAGTTGTATGGGATAAACAAGCAGGCAAGTCTTGAACAGCCCTTTCAAACAAGAAAAATGAGAATATAATAATTCTCTAATTTTACAACCTCACCGGGAGAACATACTAGAGTGAGAGAGAACGAGAGAAAGAGAGAAAGAGAAGGGTAGTATAACCTTTCCGTCTTAAGAGCGATCCTGTTTTTGTTTCACCGAAAGTTTCAGCTGTATTTTGTACACCCCTAACACTTCTACTTACAATAAATGTGACTGTACCATCAAGTCTCTAAACCTAGTTAAATACCTTGTTAAATTGCGAAGAAATTACGTTATTCACACAAAAAAGTCCTCCTTTGAGGAAAAGAGCATTCAATCGGCTTATTTATACACGTTTACGGCTTTTACGTGAATAATAATGACAATGTTAAGTGTTTGTATTCCTCCAGGATTATGATTATTAGGCCAATAATTCTTCCTTGTTTGATTTCTTTGTCTTTTCAACCAAGACCAAGTTAGTGAATGCAAGAGAGATCTAGTGTAACGATTTAAGTGGAAAAGCAGTAGTAAGTAGTGTACCGAGCGGTGGTGGACGCAATAATTGGTAGTTGACATACGGTATTGTTTCCTTTTTCCTTTAAGGGTAAATACCTACTTGCAGGGGGAAAGATGAATGCAGGTATTTACGGACGTATATATTGCTCGTCATAAATCGATACTGTAAATTTATTGCCATCTTGCTGTACTCTAATTGCTACATTATCCTACGTTGAGTTGTGTCATGCATTGCACGTTTACTAGAAAGGTAGGCATGCACTGTATTACTACATTGTACATTGAACACTTGAACAGTTTTACTGTTTTATTGCACCATATCCTCATCTCCTCACAAGCTGATGATACTGTTGAATGAGAAAGAAATATCAGGGTTTTTCTTCAAAACTATCGTAAAACTTCACAATTGTGTGTTATTGCAGCATTGTAATCAGGCGTACTGAATTGGCCGGTGATCAGGAAAAGTGATTTTTCAATCCTGTTTTAAGTCGATTGTGAGCTAAAGTAATTGTGAGAAGATATAATGTGATCATCCTATAATACGGTTAAGTTGCTGAGAAGTTTTAAACGATTACGACGATTTGGAACAAGAAAGAGAATACAATTTAGGAATGCTGTAAATTACGTGTGTGTGTGTATTTCTGATGATGATACTCTTTGTTCCTCGTTCTGCTTGCTTGCCTCCACAAGTATTACATATACACTCGTTCACAGAAAAATAAGTCCTCTATTCTATTCTTATTCTTGAAAAATTTGTAAGTGCATATTACTCTTCTTTGTGTCTTTTACGCATGTAACGTAAAATAGTGAATAGAAGATTTTTTTCTGGGCTCATCATCGTACTAACACATATACACAGTATGTCATCCATCATCATCACGAAGAATGTTACATACTCCAGGGCATATGCATGATGACTGTGACAGAAGAACATTAATGTACGGTTCAGTTGTTGCCCGGCTGACATTCATGATTCAATTTGGAGTACTCGAGGTAGTTGACGGTGATTTCCATTTTTTGAATGAACAACAATGCAGAGATACACACACATTATTACGCACAGTCTGTTTATTATTTCGTTTGAGCTATAATTTTTGTCGCCTTTTTTACCATCCCATCTGTGTGTGTACTGTGTACCCCTTGGTCTTTTCCCCCTAGCATGAATGTGTGTAACTGTAATTATATTACATTTTAAATTACATATCATTATGACGATCATTATTGTTATCATGAAGGAAATGGCTTGTTTTCTTTAACTAGAGTTGGCAATAATAGTAGAAATTAAATACAAAGTACAAGTTCATTTGTTGGTCGTCGTAGTAGGTAAGGTAGTAAAAGTGAGTGACGCATGCATGAATACGTGATACAGGCATTTTTATGCGTGAAAATTAAGTACCTACCTACCTGTATAATATAACATGCGCCTTGTTGTGTCCTAATGGAAATAAATATCCAAATTTTTTGTCTCTCAAAGGAGAAATAATGAGGGAATGACGGGAATGTTTGTAGAACAGGGAGGAGGACAGCAAGAGTTTAGTTACACCAATTACTACTACACAAAATAAAAATGACACCTGTCTATAGATGTCTTATAGTGCCTCTATGTCGTACAATGTATTTCTATTTTTAAATTCGAATTGAACATTTTTTTTATTCCCATTCCACATTTACAATCACTCCATTTGATTCACCTGGATTCATGTATAATAGTAGGTATTTGATATGTAACACTCTTGACTTTTTTAACTATTTTTTTTATTGAAGAGGGTTTCTGAATGGAAGGGAAGAACAAGCAGGAATAATATAAAGTATAAATGAAAATGACAATGTCACTTCCGAAGATAATTTGGTAATTAGGATTGCTGCTGTGTGGTGATATAGACCACCTGAGAGAGTCTCTCTATAATAATAAGCATCATTAAATTCAAGGTGGAACCCCCACCTTCTTTCAAATCAGTGAGATGAGAAAAATAACACGAAGAAACGATCCTGACGAAGGAAGAAGAATGATGAGTAAGTATATGTCTTTGTGTAAGTTTTCTCAGAAGAATAAAGTAGATAAAATGTTTTTAAAATCGTAAATGAGTTGAATTGACGAATTTTTGACTGCTTTCAAAATTTCAATTTTGTTTGATGATGTTCGTGTGGTATCATCAGCAAAAAACGAATTTGGCCTGGAGGAGATCTTATTGGGATTGGAAACCAAAAACCATTCCTTTATAGGAATTCAATTGTACGATAGAAAAAGTTCATGATTGCAACGTCACAAAAAATCGTTTTCAACCATTTAGCGTGAAAG
>JAHZNE010000438.1:0-41068 GCA_027744055.1 Callyntrura sp. NNG-2020
CGCCAGGAGTTTTTGTATTTTTAAGAAGAAACTAAAAGAACACATGTTAAATATATAATGAGTTGTCAGAGCGTGATTGTTTGCTGGTTATATCTTATTTCTTTTGTGTTTTTGAAAAAATGGATTTTTGTCTTGTATTATCAATTGTTTAAGGACATATGTAATTTTATTATACTGCCTAACCTAACACAGCTAGCAGCCCAAACTTTGGGAGACTGTGTAGGGATTTCTTAAAGTGTATTTTCTGACGAGTCTTATGATGGGCCAAATGGGACCACATAGTGGTTGTGGCAGGTTTTCTCTACATTGTGTAGAGTTTTCCCTGCTTACCATCATAGACGAAATTTTAAGGGTAAATAAATACTCTGTAATTTTGTGCTATTTTTGACTAAATAAATAAATAAATAAATAAATAAAAACAGAGAGAGAGAGAGAGAGACAGAGAGAAGAATAAGAAATGCATAAAAATATTGCTATCTGAATGTCTTCTGGTTTATGCACTTACTTGTATAATATCGTAATTACGACCATATTCTTTATAACATTTGCCATTGTAAATCGTTCATTTTTTATTGAAACGATTTTTAAGTCTTGGTTTGGCTCACTAAAAAGTAAACGCGACTGCTGTTAATGATGATCGGGCTTTTTTGTAGACCAAAAACGTTAATAGAACTTTGCTTGCTGTCGTCGTCATCGTTATCGTCATATCGCATGGCACGTTTGCTATTATGTCTTTTGTTTGATAATACAGAATATAGTAGTAGTAGTAGCAGCAGAAATAATCTTTGTATTTCTCATTACAATATTAACAGTAATGCTAAACACAAAAAAATTTGTTTTTAACTTGACCTCTTTCTTATTATTACCGACGCCAAACAGCAGCAGTAGCAGCAGTCAGGGAGGAAACTGCCAGAGAGTCGTTATTCGGTCATGTACAAATTGGAGAAATGTTGCGTGCGATGATTTACTACATTCCAGTTAAACTCACGTGTACACTTTTTTTAAGACCTCGACTCTCTATTTTTTATATCCTGATTCCTGAATCGAATCTATTCATACTTGCCTAAACCGCACCTTCTTACTGGCAAGCATTCACAAAAAAAAACTATGCAGCAAAGAGCAGACATACTCATCATTCCACAAGAGTCGTTGTAACTTTGTAACTTGAATCATTTACACACACACACACATATGCATGTTGCAATTATTAATATTATTTTAGGTTGTTTTTTATTAACTTGCATTTTTATAGCAGCAATAAATAGTAAATACTCTCTCTTTCCTTAGTATTAGTACTTGTTGTAGCACGTAGGGCACAAATTGAATTTTGCTATCTGCCCTACCACCACTACTTGGTTTTTGCCTTTCTCATTGCGTTGATAACAACGCGTTGTTACATACTTACGTGGACCGATCATCGCATCATTCACATTACAACAATAGCAATCGCGCTTACAGCAACGAGGGCATAAAAATGCGTGGTCCCTGGGTTCTTCGTGTTACAAAAGGACTGCGTTGGTAGTTGGTGGTGGTATATTGTCGACGACCGTCTATATTTGACAACAGTGTACATGTTGTGTGCTTCTCTATTCATAGCACTCACTCTCAGGATTCATCATGGCCGTATCAATTTGCTGCTGCTGCTTTGCAGACAGATTTTTGTTCTCACTATTGACTATTAATTGTATTGCAGTAAGTTTAACTTGATTTGATCACGCGCTTCTGTTCATACTACAATTTTGGTATTAGCCACGTATCTCATCTCATCATATGTGTGCCTGATGCATGTGTGTACTTCTTCTCGCGTTACCATACTCAATATATACGACTGCGTTTAACTGTGCTTTTTATTATTATAGTGCATATGCACAACAACAGCGAGAGAAAAACCTTGAATTATACATAAAGCCGCAAAAAAATATTATTCTTATTACTATGTACATATTTTAAATTGAGGTAAATGAGTGTTAAATCAACGATAATGTAATGATAACGATACATATATCGTGATTGACATCTTTTATCCTAAACCAACGTAGCAACTGCTTCGGATGTATACTGCTACAAAAACTCCAAGGTTTGGTTTTGTGACAGAATTGCATGCTTCTACTACTACGGCTAGTAGTAAGGAGTAACTACTGGGAACAAACGTGGCTAGTCTACGGTTTTTTTATTAAGCTTCCAAAATTTGGCTGAACTGTTGCTACTGGATAGGTATACGTATATACACAATATGTTTCTGAGCGCCATTAATTCCCCGTTACTAATTGAAATCCTTTTTACATATGCGATGCATATTGTTACCCTTATCATCCTTATAAAATCATAGTATAGTAGGGTACACGACGATAGCTCTGTGAATATGTGATAAGTGTGGTTTCTTTTGTTGAGCTTGATTGGATAAATGGGTAGTGGAGTGGAAATGATGACGCGATGATGATGGCAAATGGTAAGTGTCTGCAGGCAAAAGATAACCTGTACATGAGGTAGTTGGTACGGGGCTGTGTTTTATGTGTGGTTAATTTAAATTACAGCAAGCGAAAAACGTTGGCTTTTGATGATGTTGATGATGATGATGATGATGATAAAGCTAAACATTTTTTTGCAGACACTGAATAAATTTGCTAAGCAAATATTGCAATTACACGTTTGACAGTGTGATTATTATTAAATATTACCGAGGAAAAATGGTTTCAGAATTAGGATGGGATAGGTATCGTAGGTTCAGCTGCATTATGAAATTGATAGACGATGACAGTATTATTGACAATATAAGAGGCGAATGAATGATGAAATGGAAACCTTGAGAGTTAATACTTGGAAAAGATAGGTGTGCAGCCAGGGTTAAAACTGTTTTATATCTGGGACGGGGATGATAACTAGGCTTGTTCATAGTAGTGATGCAATGTTTCTTGGAATTCTCCATTGGCAAACGGCATCTCATGTATATGATTAAAACATGAGAGGAAAGACGATATTTGCAACAATATATCATATTGCACAGGAAGTATCATGGTTTGCTCAGTTTAAAAAAATATTAAATTATGGAATATACCGAAACAAACATAATTTGCATTATGGTTCTTTGATGTACCTAACGTTGCCTTGTTTGTCAAGAGAATGCCGTCACTCAGGAAAAAAAATAGTGACAAAATATATTTAAAAAAATAAGCATGCAATTGTAAAGAACTCATTTATGGCAAGCATTTCCGTTGTCATGAAGCGTTTCAGTATCAAGTATTGGTTAATATCTGCAGATACGTGTGGTTGGATGTGGGGACAAAGACTGGCAGCAGCCTGCACACCGTGCCAGGCCCAGACTGGATGTCCGTCCTTTTGGATCTATTCGCTACAGTCATGTCATTACATAAAAATTATTCATTCTCCTTGCTTGACATGGCAATTGGCAACGCAGAGAAAAGATGAGGCTGCGAAAAACTATTTACACAAAGCTAAATGAAAAAAACTCATTTTACTTTTTTGTTTGATTTGAGAGATGCTTGTCAAAGTGCCTTAAGTATTAGCAGTAGTGGTGCAGCTGCCAAAAAGAAGAAAAAAAATGTATCTGGTTCTTCATGTAACCAAAGTACAAGTGTACTCTCTCTCTCTCTCGCTGTCTTTCCAACCGCAAAATTCAATAAATTATTTGAGCACCATTGAAATTGCGTCTTTCTGGTAGAATTTCTAGATACATATGAAAATACTCCTAATCCTCAACGCACATAGCATGCTTTTCCATTATTTGTATTTAGATTGCTACTGATGTCAGTATGAAGCCCCCTCTAATAATAATTGTGACAGACGTCTATTGAACAAGTTATATTAATTTAGTTTGAATTTCCCTGTGAAACAGTCTCTCTGCTTGGGCTCTGATGACAGACAATTCTTGTTACAGTAACAATTTAGTAATGACAGCTTCAATTGAATTCTGCTGGTTTGAATGCTTCAACGAATCTACCTCCGCACCAGTTGTGCAGTCGCCGTGATTCTGGTTACCCGTGCCCGTCTTAATTTGTCGTTAAATTACGTTTCCATACCTCAACTTGATTACGATCACTGTCGCCATAACGTCGACGTGTTTTCCACAATTACCATATGGCATGAAGACACACTCTGAGTGCACACACACAATAGAAGGATCATTAGATCAGCAATCACTAATCACAGTCAATGGCTGATTTGGAGTTTGGAGAGACGCCTCCTCATGCTCTGTTGATGCTGCTGCTGCTGTAATTGGTTTTTTATTCATTTTGCAATAGTCCACAACAGCAGCCACGTATTACTGGGGAGAACACTATATTGTCATTACGCTGGTATCGATATTATGTTTGGTAATAGAAAAGAAATAGGATGCTTGCCGACGTAAATTTTCTGCTGCGCTTCAATGCACAAACCCATTTCCAATTTACGTTTTTGATTACTAATGATCTAATAATAAATGAACACCACTCTCTACACTCCCATGTTCACAGTAGAAGATGAGAATCATCCCTGGGGTCATCGGTAATCATAATCATTTTTCTGCGGTTTGACTTTCATTTTTGCTGATGCGTCTCAACATTTAACCTGTACGAAAAATATTACATTTATATACATCTCTCTCTACTACTACTCAGTTGTCTTCGCTCACACCTTAAGCGTATTTCTTTTTAATTTCTATGCTCTTCATCTCCATATATTTCCCGAGTATTGCGACAGTCAGTCTGCAATTTGATGATAAATAATAATGATACAGCACCCAACTACGTCAGCCAGCAAAGAAAACCATACCGCACATCTCATTTCTACTTTTACGAGTCATGATCTTTCCAATCCAATGATGAGGAGATTCTGCCTGCATCTATTTGTTGGTTTTTATTGCATCTCCATATTCATATTCATTTTTTATGGCAAACTTTTTCATCAAAGGAGGAAGCAGAAATATGATGCGACATCGAGTCACTCTCTGTGGCTGTGCTTCGTGACACGGTTTTGATATACGGACATACGGCAGCATGTTCAAAGCGGTTAATACGTTTCCGTTGGTTTTGCCATTCCAATAAAGATTAGGATTACCTATTAATATTACCTACCGTATATTTTTTATACATATTATATTAACTACCTAAACCTGTAAATGCGTATGGGTAGTTAATGGGATTACGATGTTGCCAGTGAGGATGTCTGTCTGTCTATAGACACGATTGCTCGGAAACTACATAAAGTATTGACTCCAAATTTTGGTACACAATGATGAACTCAAAAACTCCATGAACTGAAGGCCAATTTCAGGAAGTTAGCAGAATGAGTCAACATTTAAGACGCATTTGTATCAGTAGAAATCTTGCACATATGTAACTCATGTACAGTTGTTTACTAAATTGACACATTGACTGAAAGTTGATGCACTGAAACTTTGACCCGTTACAGCATATGTTGTAAACATTGTATATGTATACTAATCATGATGACGTCAAAATTTTCGTGTTTGTCCTGCTATGCGGACCTTTTGGTAGTTACATATCGGGGTTTACATCCTTCTAGTTATTATTGTTACTAATATGTATTGCCATTATCATTATTAAATATTTGCACTGCCCTGTTTGCATTTCATATTTCGATGACTTGAGTAGATATGATAATCTTACACACACGTCATTCGTTAGGATGATGATGAGGGTTAGTCAAAAAGTCAAAGTTGATAAACAACAACGCAGCGGATGATGATGGCATGCATGGTGGTGGCACGTAAAAAAAGTCGAGTGTATCGTTTTTTATTATCATTGTTATTATTCGAAAGGAGTAAGAAGGTAAGCACATCCGTTTCCTAACCCATATGATTTGGTAAACTCCATTTCAAGGAAAGTCAAAGCAACTCAGCTCAACGTGCTTTTTATTCCTCTGGTAGATAACATGATAAACATGACTTATGAAATCAAAAACGATGAATGTTTTGGTGGAGATCCGTGTCAACAGCTAACGGTAATATGAGAAAACAAGCGTACTTCAAGTACTCGTTCACATTTGGCATATTGTTGTACTTTGCAAACTGATATACAGATAATAATGTTTTTTTCTCTCTCTCCTCTATACATTTTTTTTATTTCCACACAAAACTAAGTTAATAAGTGAGGGATGATTTCATCGATTTCAAGCGCAAAAATTTTTCAGCGCACAATGACTTTATTATATGGCATGATAAGGGTGATGATTCGCTCTTTGAAATTCACTTTTTAACTCTTACAACGTGTCTACTTACGTGTACATACTTTTGTGTACATGCTCCTTATCCACTTTACTTTTCAAAAAGTGTATTTTCTTATTAATACCCCCAAAAATAAGCACATTTTCTTATTTTGTTTCGTCTCATACTCAAGATTAAGCTTTAAAAAAATAGAAATGGCAAGTGTGGATGATACGGCTGGTTTTTTTTTGTGTGTGTACTCTTGTATCAAAATGAAAATATTATTTAACGTTGAAATTAACTTCTCTACTTCTCTCGCAACTTTTGTTTGTGTGATTATTTATTACGTGTACTCTGCGCTTGTTGGACGTGTGTGCGATGTTCCCCCATCCATCCCCGTATTATCCCACTACCCTTTCTCATACATTTAATAATAATGAGTGTGTATATTATTATTAGCTAATTAGTGTCTGAGAAGCCGTACTGCATCAAAGTGTGTACTTTGAACTGTGCACTTAACCAAGAAAACAGAGAAGAAGGATGTTGTGTGAGATTGATGGAGATTGAACACACAGACAGAGAGCACGCAAAAATTATTCACTTGAGCATGTTCCCTCGCTATCTCCACGTATGTTCGCCAGCAAAAGAGAAGTCGCGTTCGTTCTCTTCACAGAGATGCTGATGCTCACTTTTGCGTTTTCTTCTTCATCATCTTCAACTGCACCAGCCGCGCTCATATTACGTCGTCGTTTTTTTTTTACTTTTCGCATCCGCGTTGTACTGCTTCGTTGCGTCCTATTGATTCGGGGCTGTTCATTAAGTATGTTCTTACTAGTAATTAAGTATTAACAGTGATTAACGAAGCATAATGTTCAAGGAGGAGGGTTTCCTGTTTGTAAGAATGTAGCCGCTTTTGCCAACTATACCACACGAATGCAGGGATGAGGAGGATGGCAAGGGAGGGAGGAGGAATCTTGTCGATATGCTTTGTTCTTGCTCAGTCATTCTCGAGTGGAGTATTCGCAGCGTGGAAAAATCTGCGAAAGCTTCATTTTAAAAAAATCTTCATTGAACCTTGCTTGATGATAGCTGTACGAACGAAGCAATTGTTGTTGCTGTTATTATTATGTTGTCTGCGTGTGTATTTGAATGTAATCTCTACATTTCAGTGGAAGATCTCCTGCCATGTTTACGTCCTTCTTCAATTAATGCGTAAAAATAGACTGCCTATCTACCTCCATTGTGCTGTTATGTAGCAGCGTTTTTTTTGCGATACGGCAGCAGCCTGCATGCAGCGCGTATTACTGCTTCATGGTTCATTGTTGATTTAGTTTGCGGTGGTGAGGGTGAGGTGTTGATAAGAATTGCATGTTTGATGGCTTAGCAGCGTGTATTATTTGCTTTCTCACAGAACAACGTGCACGTTCATATTATCCTTACAAATCAGGCAGTCAGCCGTAATGGCATGACGATTGCCCTTTTTTTAAAATAGAAAATTAACAATTGAATTGTACTCTGTACTCTGCGAGACCGAGACGAAGGCAAGTTTTGTGAATGAGCCTTCGTTTATCATCATCATAATCATCATCATCCTTCTTTGCACGAAACACATGACTGCGTCTGCGCACAAGTTTTCTGCCGTCCGATTCAGTGGAGTAATTTTAATGTAGCTGTTCCCGTTACCGACCTACCCACTCTATAACTGACTGCCGATCATATTATTGCAGGGGGTGAGTAAGTTTCGGCAACATACTCTCTTCCATTTCAGCTTTTCTACGACTAACAAAAGTTGTAGTAGTAGTCGACCGACACAGTAAAAAAATAAACGTGTTCCCCAGTACATATTACATATTACACATGATTAGGATTGGTGTGGTGAGGCATATGATAAGGGTTTTAGTGTAGTTACTCCATGTACGAGTTACGCCTGCCGCTGCGCTGGGGCCTTTCTCTTGTGTCCATAATCTTCAAAAGGTTTTAAAGGTGCACTTGCCTGTTCAAGTATCATAAAGTGAACCGTAAAAAACAAAAGCCTTCTGAACACTAATATAAAAACTAAACATTGACACATCAGCTTAAAAATTGCAATGTAGGAAAAAATGAGCAAAAATGGTTTATCGAGTGCCGCGCAAAAATTGCGAACAAATTCGACGAAATCATTGAAAATTTCCCTGTACAATACGTGCTCTTGAAGCGAAAGACTGATTAAGTTGACGCATTTTAGGAAATGATTTATTTGCTTATTTCGTGATAAACATGTCTGATTGGGACGGTGTTGCATAGCATGATGATGTTTATAACATCACATTTGGAAGGGATTGACGCACCTGTGTGATTGGATGTTACAATGTTACGTTACGGGGAAAATACAGGATTACATAAGTACTAAGTAAACAAAACAGATAATCATAATGAATATGAAAATATAAAGAGGGGTAGATCATGATGGAGTAGACGGATGGAAGCAGAAACATGGAAGGATGAGACGATATTCAAGGATATTCGTTGAAGTAAATGGGGATATACGCTTACCGTTAGTTGCCTATACATCTACATAGTACTTGTATGTTGATAAGGCTTTCCATCCCAGTTAGCCGAGCAGAGAATAATTTGAATCATGTGTCTGTATAGCGTAACATGTCAGCCGATGATAGAACTATGACCGTTGCCGCCTTTATGGTACATAGATAAGAGTTGTACCGTGGATTTACGTATGTGGAGAGACGAATGATGTTATGGATAGACGTGGGAGATTTGGTATTTTATCAGCGTAGTTCCAATTCATTGCAGTACTTAAGCGCACCTTGTGATTTTCCTTGCCAGCGCGGACGGTTGATTGGCCTTTGGAATATTTTGCGAAATGTCAAGTGACGAACTTAAAGTCCTACGGACTGCACTCAACTGTGTACTACTAATTATTTTCGTAAAATGATTGCTTTTGTTTGTCAGTCAGCAATAAGGCACTAGTGCGTAGTGGGATACAACACTTACAACAATTTTGGGTAATGCGCGAAGGTGGAAAACTCATAAAATAGGCGTCATGTGTTCAAAGTGCTCATTACGATGTCTGTAATGTAATAGGATGGAAAGGCGGATGGAGTAAATGTCAAGTGTGTGTACCACCGAGTTAAGTGCAAGTGATTTCAGCGATTCACCCACCACCATCAATGGTTCGTACTCCTTTTTTGCAGAAAAGTCGAATCCGCTGTCAGATAGGTTTACATTACAAATTATCTTTGTGCATAATTTGAAAAGATCAAAAGAAAATGGAATGTGGAAAGAAAGCTGGGAAAAACGAGGGTTGTGATTCGTGAAATCTCTATTTTAGTTCTTTCCTACAAAAACGGCTGTATTTAGGGCGGAACTGTTCCACTACTGTCTGTCTGGTTCTCGTATGGCACTCTTCTCTGCCTGTTGTACAAAGAAACTAACCAGCAGCACAGTGGCAAAACTGGATTTGGGTAATATTATGGGTTACAATCCAGGACTGTTCAGTCAGTAGATAACTAGTGATGGTGGTGATGGTATGAAAATGTTATTATAGCGGTGTGTGGGTGCAAGCCAGCGCGTTATCAGTACTTTGCAGTAGTTGGAAAGCGTCTGGGGAATGTTAAAATATGAAGTGCACGGACGACTTCCAGCAAGTTGAAGCAAATGTTTATTTATTTTTTTGTTGTTAGCCGGATTTACTTAAATTAAGATTTTACTCGGAACTACAGTTTTGAAAATTACCATTTCAAAGTGTGAGGAACGTTGCAATTTTTTCGAACTCAATAGTGGGCGCGTTGATTTGTCGTCTAATTGTGATTCTATACTGTGGCACATTGTGTGGTCTACGACAGTTGATGGTGTGTTATTACATGGAACCACAAAATGAAAATGGACAATCCAGTTAGCTATGCGAATATTTTAGTGTGCACGAGGTGTGTGTTTCCTTTTACGTTACTTTTTCCGGAATTTGTAAAAATATTTGTTGACAAATAACCCCTTCCCAGAACCCAGTTCTGGGAAACAGCACTTTTGCTTTATTGTGGTGTAAACATTGGTGATACTGGAGAAGATCCTACTCACACATCATTTCGTTAAGATGTCAGGAAATGTAATTGAATCATAAGCGTTTGTAGCACTACACGGGAAAAGTTAATCAAGTTGACATTTTAATTTTTAATTTGCCTGGGGTGACGCTCTTCTTCTGCCCACTCGAGTAAGACACACGCTTTTTTCCTCCTTAAAAACTAAAAAAATAAAGGGATTTTCCTTGTGATAGTAGTAGTAATGGAAAAAATTGATATTTTCACCCTCAGTAATTGACTGGAGCAGGAAAAAAGTATGAATTGCGTCTGACTATCGTGCTGTAGTAAATCCCATGCCCTGTATCATTTCTTTTTTGTTTATACTGCACGCAGCACATAAAAATTTGTTGTCATTCACTCTTATCAGTCAGTCAATCAATCTTTTTTTCTACTCCAGCAAAGCAATATTCTATGTACGTACTTTTGTCGCCGTTAACCCTCAGCTTAAAGAAGGATTGTCTGGGCTTGTCCTCCACTTTTTTTATCAGATGCCTCTGTTTCTACTCACTTTACCCAATGCTCCGAGAAAGGAGAAAGTGGTGTTCGGTAAACAAAAGCTTATTTAACGTGCTCAATAATGGAACATAAATAAAGCACAAAGTAAACGCACATTAAGCGTGTTTGTGTGTTCGTGGGGCCATATGGCGGTGTAGTAATCGACAGAACCGAAAATCCAAGACGAAGCTTTTTTTCTCCCTCTCTCTCTCTCTTCTCCAAGCGGCGACATTTAAGTAGGCCAAGCTCCAAATTCATTAAAAGTGGGTTTTGTCGTGTTTTCCTTCATAAGTAGTGCCTCATACATCTTTTGTGTTGTTGCTTTCTTTTCCTTTGTTTGAATGCCAGCAGTTGGTATTTTCCTCGTGCAATGTGGATGATAATGATGATGATGGCGGTGGTGATGGAATATTGATGGGGCGTAGAATACCTGAAATGAGAGTGTCAAGCCTTTTCTGCAGTAATACTTAGTTTCACATGTATCACATTTCAGCCTCTCTGCGCTTCAATATTGTATTGCTGGTGCCGCAGGAGGGGAGTAGGTAACGGGTTTCAGCAGTTGTTAGAGCTGCTGTGATGTTGGTTATGATGATATAATGGCAAAAACACATTATTCCCTGCTTTCCTCATCTCTCTCACAGACACACATTCATAAATGCAATACAGCTTGCATAACGTCGACGAACAATCATAAAAATAAACCATCAATCGTGGCGTGCATATGGTGTGAAATGTAGTGCTGGCGCCGTGCTTTGTTCCCCCACAAAAATTATTGCCATTTCCGAGAATGGAAAATACTTTCCTTTCTCCTATTTTTTTTATCATAGTCCAATAGCACTCTTCCAACATCCCGAGAAGAAACCTCCGTAGTTGTCATCGGCATTGTAGTAGTAAAAATATATAAACATGCCGTTATTGAGGTGATCTTGTAATAGTGGTAGCATGTCGGCATTCGACATGTCGTACAATGTAATAACGAGAATTATTAAGGGATGTGAATCATAAAAATTCATTTGCGCCATGCATTTAGGCAACCACCCGTCCAACCATGTTTATTGCAAAAGAAAGTAAAGTAAATTTTGGCCTTGTAGTACCGAATCCGAATATAGTGGCTATAGTGAATATCGTTATTTGGCTATTGTATTTGAACGCAGCTCAATCAGAACTTTAATTTCGTGTTCTCCTGTCTTACCGCTTTTGGCAGAGGGTTCTGATATTAAAATGTACACGTAACAGAGAATCAATTTTTTTTCTTGTGTGCAGGATTGGGAAAAAAGTATGATGAAATAGCTGTGGAATATGAAGGTTTCTGCACTGGTGTGTAATTGTGTCCTGGGGAATTTGACAAAATTAAAATACTGATGCTGGCGGCATTCACTTTTTAATTTTCTATTCAACTGCAAATACCATGCCGTCGAAATTGAATTTTTTATGGAATTTTCGTATATTTCGTATATTTGCTTTCGGAATAAGCAACGAAGTAAAAGTACGTTAAAAGACGGTTAAATTGAAAAGTGTCGTACCAATTGAAGCTTAACGTATACCGGTGGTTCTGTATTATTTAATTTTCATAGGCAATAGCAGTGAAAGTAAAATTTGATGCTATTGTTGTGGGAAAAGCAACAATCCAAAGCCCAGCTCAACCTGCTTTCGTTTTCATTGAAAATGTGTTTTTTTTTCAAAATTGAGCCAAAATCAATATCGTACATGAACAACAGATAGAAAGGAGAGCGATTTATTAACACTGTTTTAGCCTATTTCATTAGGCTGACTGAACTCTCAGTGTTAGTACTGCTACTTGAGTAAATTTTAAATTAATACCGGGAGCCTAACACGAGTTTGCTATTTGCGTTTTAGAAGGATATGTGCGTCATTTGTTTTTATTAATGGAGCACAAAGGTGCAGTGCGATGCTCGGAAAATATGCGAAGACTGCCTAATTTAAAAAAACCGTTTATAAAACATTGCTACTTTAACACACATGTATACCGTATACTGGTCACACGCTTCCGTAGCACTTATTTCGAGATATTTTGCAGTCTACTTTTATTGATGAAAATTATAGACAGTTTGAAAGCGAACGATCACAAGCCAGAGTTGAAATTAATATTGGTCATTTCTAGAGCAAAAATTGTAATTAAAATTCTGGTGAATGTGCATTATAAAACAACTGCTGTAAACAACTAAATTCTGTAAAAAAAAAACAATAATAAAAATATCAGGATGTAAATGAGTTCGCAAAATTTTCACGGATGTTTGTAAAACAATCGAATAATTATTTGTATAAATAAAAACATTCTGATGCAGTAATTATGGTTAGAAATTTTTGCATGGCTCTACAAAATTATTAATTACCTTGTATTATTTTTGGATTGTAGTTTGTAAAACAATCGAAAAATTATTTGTATAAATAAAAACATTCTGATGCAGTAATTATGGTTAGAAATTTTTGCATGGCTCTACAAAATTATTAATTACCTTGTATTATTTTTGGATTGTGCTCATTACCTTTTTTATCTGTAGTAAAAACGGACCTGTCTTTATTGAGTAGATTAACACTAAAATAATAATATAAAAAGGCATTCATTCATATATATTCAGTGTCTTCAAGGAGCACATCATCACTATAGCAAGCCACTGCTCTATTCACACGTGTACCTATGCATGTAGGCATTTGTGTTTATAGAAAAGCAATAAAATTGACATTTCTATGGTAGTTTTAGAATGAACTGATGAGCAACAACACGTAATAGGCTACTAATTTAACCGTTTTTCTCATACATTTGATGCTCATTGTCAGTGCCGTACTGAAGGTTACTACAACAACTACCACTTGAAGTTGACCATCAACGTTATTCCAATGTTGGCGTGTGGCAGGCAGTCAAGTCACATAATTCCCCAATCGTCATTGTTCACTCCAATTTCCTAATGGCATGATAAATGACACGTAACGTTGCGTTATTGTTGCTGTCACCATGACCATAATGTTACCTTTTGCCAGAAGCATCCATATATGTATGCTAATATGTGAACAGACAGCAGAATTGGTTGATCTCTCATTTCATTTGTCATGCAGACAACAGCCGAAATCATACTAATGGCAACTGCAGAGAATGCCTAATTTAGACATGCGCAATCTAATATCAATTAATTTAAACACGACTCTCGTTATAATGTACGACTAAAATAAATAGAAATTATTTATCTGCCTCGTGTCTACATGCATGTGTGTGTGTGTGCATTTTTGCTCGTAATCCCTGGGCACATTGATTACACGTACACGTAGGGAATGGCGTCTGCACAGTCTCGATTTATGGTAATGTCCAATATCCCCTACATCTGTTGATGTTCGTTACTCATCTCTGTCAAAAGATGCATGAATAAACATATGCTATTAATATGCTAATAAACTGCAACAAACTGAGTGAGTCACATCGCAGAACCAAATGACTTAATAATAACAATACAATAATTTTTTTTGTTGCAATGAAGTCCTGTATTGAAATGACAGACCACCAAACCAAACATGAATTTTGTTATTTTGTTTGCCATATACTGTATACGTGATGCTAACATTTGTGCATTTTTATGACTTTTCCGGGTACCATGCACGTCATCACCAACTATCATCATCAGCCATCTGAGTTTGGTTCGAGTTCACCAAGCTTTGTAGATGGGTGCAGTTAACTAGGGGATAAATCGTTGACAAAACCACTGAATCCGCTTTTATTCTTTGGAAAATATTAACATTATCATGTTGTAATGTGTCGTAATATGGCTCATGATTGGTAAACATTGAGGTCGTTCTCGTTCGTAGTCAATACATATGTTATGTCATGTAGCCTACTAAAGGCTGTGTTTAGGTTGCTATGGTTATGTACTCTCTTCCGATAAACTATTCTACGAAAGGGAGAGTTACTTCCACAAAAATTTCCCAAAATGTCATAGCTCCTGCATATAACACAGTGCGTCACGGTAAAAAAAATGAAAATATCCCAATGATTCTACAAAAGAATTTACTCACTTATTTACACCTGCCTGCCTGTCTGTACCCACACCTTTCCTAGAAGTAAGAAAGTGCAAGTACATTCATAAAGCAGGTCTTCTACCTTTGACCTCCTTAAATTTAGGTATCCACCAATAGCACCGGGTTCTCGCCGTTGTTTGTTGTCGTCAGAGTTCGTGAATCAGTGTTAATGGTTTGGAAAGAGAGACCGTCACCGAGGTACCACTATTTTTGTTACCATTTCATACTACTTACTTAATGTTTTTACGATTACTGCATTTTCGACTGTTGGTAAGCATATGAAAATTTATTGAAAAATTTGGTAGGTGTACAATTTAAGGAGTTCATAGCAATTATTTTACGCTTATGTATCAAGGGTGACCACATACTAACAACGGCTACACATGCATTTCAATGTAGAAGTGTGCACTCCCTTTTACTGTATTTTTCTGTTCAACGTCACCCTTTTTCATTTCACATGTAACCATTTTATGTAATATAATATGTAACATTGGAAAGGAACAGCGTGATATTTAACGTAAATCTGGCCAACAAAACATTCCATTTTTTGGTGTAGCCAGTTTTTCATTCTTATGCTAGCACAAAAGCCTTCTATGCTCTGCATTGTATCTCTTGACGGTACGTTCGTTGCTGCAAGTTCATTACAAGGTGGGACGGAATGGAGGACCCAAAGCCACAATAGCTCTCACACTGTTCACTACTTTTGTACTTTGCTGATACGGTTACGGAAGCGTGCTTGCGAAAATTTGATAGAATCTTTTAAAAGCTTTGAATTAACACGAAAAGAGAAAAATAACTGGAACTTGTCCAATCCACTGTAAGTTGGCTGTAATCAGTCAATCGGTTCATAAATTGGATTTTATTCTGTTCGGGCAACATCATCATCATCTCCCTCTCTCTCCCCTGCCATTTTCCCATTAATGCAAATATTTCAGGATTTTACTGGTTATTTTTATCCAAATAACAGTAACACGAGGAGTAAATGTTGGTGATGTTGTGGTGACGACTGACGACTGTACTCAGTTTGAAAGATTATGAGGGTGTTGAGTAGGGCAACCTACCAAACTTTAAACTTGTGTTATGTGCGTACTTACTTCCATTATTATGATTATTTCATAATGTTGATTTTGCACTACGAGGAAGATATATGAATACCTCTATGAAATGTGAGAGAGTAAATAAACAACCCATCTTCTTATTATACAGTGTAGTGAGCAAATGAAATACACAGGCACTTTCAGCCTTCATACTATCATCCCGACAAGAAAAAAACTAGTCGAATTTATTTACTTCTTGATGATGACTTATTAACTGGCTACTTCACTTGAGTCAAAGAGTCGTAAACACGCTCTCATGTTGTATTTTAAGTAAACCATTTTGAAAGGGAAACTAGACAAAATTCCAAAATCATCCCATTTTATACTCCTTTTGAAGTCATCATTTTTCAAAGGGATCTCTTCAAATAAAAAGTAAATACACTTTACCTCATTCGATACAAACACAGTCAACGGTGTGGTAGTAATATGGTAAGCACTTCGGAAAGCTTTTGACACTCGAGTAACCCCAATATCTACATGACTGTTGCTGCTGCTCCCAGCAACATCTCATATTCCACTTCCTTGTGGAACCAAACAGGGAGCCACGTCGGGGATACGTGTACGCTGGAATATGGAATCTCTCAGAGAGTACAACAAAATATTGCACGTATTTCATCCACAGGGGCTAAGTGATACTCCACACAGTTCATTTTTTTGTAGCTTCGCTAAAATGATAAAAAATCATATGGCGCTGTAACAGTACTTTTTTCGTATTTAATACTCTACGTGTGCACACTTGATAAATATATTCTCCGTAGACAATTCAGTAAATCTGGATGGTCGCGAGGTAGGTAATCATTGCATTCATATTGCTGCATTCCCTGTTTCACGTTCTTGATGAAAATCTGGAAGTGAAAAATCTTACCACCACCTCCATCAACGGAATAACTTGTACTAAAAAGGAAACTGCCAAAGCACCCGCGTTATATTCTATGTATTATTTATAAATCCCTAGTTTCACTTTTTCCCTCTCTTTTGACAAAGTAAAAAAACAACAACGACGAAGGAGTCGTAACGTTGTCGTCGTATACATATACCAGCTTAGCCATTCACTTCCGCCTTCGTTTTTTTGTAGAAGCCCCAGCACCACTACTACTACTACTTGCTAGTGCACTTCTTGTGTATCCATGGAGCATACTAATGTGCGAAGCACCGTTTTCTTTATTCTTACATTCCTACTAGGTTGGTGTGTGCTGTTTTCGTCATTTTTTTGCCATCCATTGGTCTAAAATAAATATAATAGGAGAGATTTTATTATTAGAACGAAAACAACCCTATTTTGTACCTTTATTATTACTTTTGTTGTGTTTTGCAGCAAAAAAGTACCTTAATGCCTGTTTTAGCCATGGCTTGTGGCTGGACCATCACCATCATCATTTACACAGTGAGCTGTTAGAGTGCAAAAATAATATTTTGTTTTGTATGAATGCGTATTGTGTTACTCACAATCAGCAACAGACCACTCTACTCTGCTACTCCTGTACTTTATAGTTTGTTTGAGAGCTGTAGAACGAGGTTGGATTTGGATGTTTTCCCTTAAAAAGACCTACATTTGGCAATAGCGTGTAACATTTTTCAATAAAAGTCATATAATAATGGCGATGAAGATGAGGAAAAGTGAGATGGGCCAAAATATGAGAAGACTATATAACGACTAGGTATATATATAAATACACATGCTGTTGAATTTATGCTTGCGCGTTTCTCTGTGTGTGTGTGTGTGTGTTAGAGGAGTTGTTTTAGTTGTTTTGAGTATCACCATCATCATCAGTGAAGTGAGTGACGGTGCTCAACAGGCTTAAAAAGTTATAAAGCAAAGTTACTCTGGTTGAGACATAATGGAACGGATAAGTTTATGATTTGAAGGAAAATGGTTTTGTGTACTGTACTGTAGCATTTTCGATATGGCCCCTCTTTCTAGCGACTAGGCGCATTACTTGGAGCCAAAAATGAAATGAGCATTAGCTTGAGGAGAGGATCATGATGAGATGATAGTTTTTTACGTTTGACTGCATTATCCTACGTACTCCTCTCCTACTAGATTATAATCCGCTAGAATTTCTTAGGAGAAGAGCTACCTGTGCTGTGTACTTCGGCCAAATGAAAAGCAGCAGCAGTCCCTAAATACTCGGTAAGAGCCTTTAATACGCAGGGAGGACTTAGTGCATGATTAGGGCCAGAATAAGTACATATCAGCCAGCCCCTTATTTTGAAGTTGGATTCTTTTGAATTAAGTCTTGGGTAATAGATATATTGCCATTAATATGAATCTTGGTTCTTATGATCCACTGGGCCTCTTTAGGGATTTTTTGAATCTTATGATACGCTTAAGGTCACGCTTACGATTCCAGAGTCTGTAAAGATGTCGATCTCCTTTTAAAATTCGCATTTTAAAGTCTTTGTTTTGACTTGTAACCTCAACAGACATGTCGACTTGGCAGGATATACCTGCCAGATAAACCGGATACAATGCATCGTAAACTAATCCAGTCGACTTCGGTGCTCGCTAATTGGTAATGCGATACTGAAACTGAACCTAAGATAAATTAACCATCTAAAATCATTTTCCAATTTTGGCTACCTGGATTTGTGGGAAACGTAATTGCTTTTTTAATTACTATTATAGTTTAAAAAAATTAAACCATATTTGTGTGTATGGAAGGTAAAAGCGAGAACTGGTGCGACAAAATGGAAAAATGAAAGGTCGTTTCGTCGAGTTTTGCATTTCTTTCTATATCCAACCGGCTTCCTGTTTTTTGCATTACGGTTTTAATACAAATACACATGTGAGTTCCATCCAATTCGGAATTGAATACTCTGCGGTAACACAATATGCAATAAGCAGCATCACCCGATATAAAGTGCTCTGCGTACATATTCTTTCTAATGTTTCTGATGGATGATGATGATGGTGGTGGTACAGGTAGAGTATCATTCCTTTAAAATCAAGCCTTGCATACTCACGTCAGTTACACACATGAAACTCGCTATGTGTTTTACTATTTTATGTACATAACATTTCGCCTCATGTTTTTTTCTGCTGAAGCTGCCGTTTCATCGGATAACATATAATACGCAATATGAAGCTCGCTTTTCCCCCAAAATGCTGATAAGATAACCGCAGTAAGTTGTCGGGAGGTAGGTAGTAGTTGTATCAAGCCAGTTTTTTTTACATTTTCCTTTTTTTCTGTTGCAAGAGTAATGATGCTCTTGATAATAAATCTATACAATCATTATTGCCTATATACATGTACAATTATAGCGTTTGTTTGTTGATGCAACCTTTTCATAAACACATACAAATATTACTGGTGGCCTCTGTTTATAATATTTTGAATCCTTCTTTTCTCTCGTAATGATTGTGTAATTTTCAGTTTAAGTTTAAAGATTACATATTCATAATTGGCAGTGCAGTTTTACAGCAGCGCCCATATGCATATGGTACGGTGAGGGCTGCATTTGCAGATTCCGTATAGAACAAACGTTGTTGGTAAGTTGGCAGCCACATTTATGTGCAAGCTCACTCAAAGTGTTTTTACGCATGTTTTTTCTCATCCCAAGTTTTCGTGGATCTTGAGCAGCACTATCTTTCTATTTTGGTACTGTAAAATGTTGGTAGTTTAGCAGTAAGGGGCTCTCTAACTAGTAGTAGTACCACTACTACTGAGATGCCGTCATATTTGTATCGGTGACCATAAACCAAACCAAATACATAAATAAATAAATAAACAAAAATCCTGTTGATTGTTGCAGACGCCAAGCTGCCTACTATGGCAAATATTTACCGTAAGCTATAACGCTAGACCGCGATGACTATATATCTCTTTTTGTATGGCATCATAGTAGTAGTCTACCAGGTCTCTCTAGAGAAGACCCAGAGAATCTTTGTGAAAAACGACGTTGTTTCCTTCAGTACATACAGGTATGAAGAAATGAATGAGGAAAAATAAAATGGTGTGTAATAGAGACGAGAATAGAGTATATAGGTGGTACTCATATATCCACAGTGTCTATAGGATTCCAATTCCATGTCTGCACAGCAATACAGCTTCTCTACATGCATGCGTGATTGAAAATGTGCATCTTCGCAATATTTCTCATCAACCCTATTGCCGATTACCATGCAGGTAACAAGCTTTGCATTTATTTTTTTTCTATTTACTATTTTTACTGTGGTCGTTAAGGTGGCATGTGGCGATGGCAGGCAGTGTTCCATTCTCTGTACGAAAAAAAAATCAGAAATGCATTTGTCACAAGTCACAACAATGGCATCTTAGACTAGTCTCATGGTACTGTTGACACAGCAATTGTTTTCCTTATGGACATGTCGTAAAAAGTCACAGCAGATATGGCAATAATTCATGGTTTTTATGCATGACGACAACGATGAAAATGCAACAATGTTTAAAATTGTGTGTGTGTGTGTGTGCGTTGTTGAATAGGTAAGTGGAAACTAAACTATAAATGTTATTTTGTGTGTGTATGTTGAGGAGGGTGCCACCGAACAATATTTTTTAAAGTATGCCATTGTACGTGTGAAGCTTACACTTTACACTCACTACTTTTCGACAGTGTCCTCGAAATTGCCATTGAGATTGTCGTTGTCACTGAGTTTGCAAAATACCAAGTTTTATACAAGTTTGGTCTCTCTCCCTCTCTCTCTCTCTCTGCTATTACTACTACTACTACTACTACTACGATAACTACCACTTTTTAGTTAGTCAGTTGGAAAGCTTTTCAGTAAATACGTGTATGGTTGTGATACGTTGTTACTCGTTACCTGTGTGCATGAGAAGATGATTAGTTGGTAATGTTAGTCTCCGAAAGACAGGGATTTGGCTCGTTGTTATTACTATTAATATTATTATTATTATTTGTCTGACAAAAATGAATCTTTTTATAGAAAGATAATATATAGAGTCGCAGTAGTTGCTACCTTGTACGCACAGCCTGTGTGCTAGTTTTAGCGGATTCGATGAAAGTTTGTCAAGCTTTTTTTTGTGCAAAGTCAAATCTGTGTGCACTTAATGAATGCAAGGCAGTGAAGCGAGTAGTGTCTGTTGCTACACAGAGAGGATAAAGTTACAAGGTTGAAAATTGACAAGGCTGATGATAGTGCTGCTGGTGGTGGTGGTGATAATAAAATGACGGTAATACGATATGATCAGATGGGATGATGACAGGATAATTATACTAATGAGCTAGTTAAAACTAGGGTGAAAAATTGATAGACATGACATATGTATCATAATTTCGTTGTAATGAATTCACAGGCTCGCGCGTTGATCGTAATAGGAGCTAGTGCACCAGTTAACCACCATGTGGGCATTAACTAGCCTGTTGGATTACCAGGGATGGGGTATTAGCATTTTCACTCTTTGTCAGTAACATAGAGCCAATTGAGTGCCAGCACACAGAATAGAAGTTTAACTAAACGAGCCTTAAGCAGGATAGCAGGCATATAGGCAGACCTCACAGTAAGACCACATACATTGAATGGGGAATCCAGAAGACATTTTATGGAACGAATGAATGAATATCCTCACCAGTGAGACAGTTTCTCTTGCTATGTGTCAGTAAAGTCGGTAATAATCATTTTAATAGTCAAATTGAACTGACTGGAGTAATAAGGTTACATGGGGATCATCATCGTCGGTTTCTCTCAAGCACAGCCAACTACATTGCTCTGGCATTTTGACAGCATTTGCAATTGTTGTGGAGTATAAAAATTGTTGCCCTCTCCTTTATAACTGTTCTTTTATGGGGAGCTGCTTTGTTTTATGTTGCTGACGTCAAAATGGTTATGATTACTGTCTTGAGATGATGCATTCATGTGGAATCATTTCCTCTGATGTAATGGCGTTGTTGTGTAATGATTGTTGTGTTGTTTCTGGTGCATGTGCTCACTCTTCCCCTTTTGTTACATCTATTTATGCGCAATTGTGTACTGGAAATGTAATAATAATGGTGGACGGCCGAGAACAAACACGATGTCCTTATTACTACTACTACTACCAATTTAACGAGAGGCAGTAAAAATAGAAGAAGGTCGTTGCTATCTCGCTCTCTCTCTGCTTTCTCTGATCTTTCTTTTTGAATCCCATGTCATGAGTCATGACACACTAATGTTGCATGTTTGGCAAACTGCTTGCCTATTTGATGAGCACGATCGTCGTATTTGTTCAAAGAAAGTAAAAATTGAGTTGGTGGAAAATTCAACTGCTTCGGAGCAGATAACATTCGTATTTCGCATACACATGTTTTTGTGTTTCTAATTACGTTAGCCTACATCACAGCCGTTATTTTTGTGACATGAAAGAAAATGAGCATTTTTATCGGCAAAATTTGCATATTTTCCAGCTGGCATCTTATTATTGTTATTTCATGGTTGTTTGATGTTGCTACTTTTACGGGAAGAATGTACAATTCGAAAAAGTATGACAGCAGTTGACATGACCTCGTCACATGGGTTCATTTACAAATTACATACATACATGGGTGGATTTCCCTTTGACTCTATCATCATCGCATCCCCCAATTTTCTTGATGACGTTACTTGCGCAAGTATGCATGACAATTATTATTATTATTATTATGCAGGGCACTAAAGAAGCGTCTTTTTTGTAATTAGTTGCCTATTGTGCATTTGGGCAGAATAGAGAGTATTCGATGCTGTGCAAGAGATATAATAATATGTGGTTGGATCTCAAAGAGGATGAGTAACCAAAAATGAGAGTCATTCTCCCACAATTTTAATTATATAGTGGTCAACCACTCCTCTAGAATAAGACATCCTTGTAATTATTTATGAATTCTTTCAGAGTGAATCACAATCACAAATTGAAACTTTTTCCTCTTTGCATCTTTTTCTCTCTTGCTCCAAAATTACTCCCTATCATAATGGTACCTCTCTGCTCTCTCTCTCTCTCTCCCTCTCTATTTCGGATTTTCTTGTCGGGGTAGCTCATTTTGTTTGTTGCGATTGGTCATGGAAGACAGAGATATAAAATCTAACGCGTGCTGCTAATGGAAAAAACGTCCAGTTGCCAATAACGCAAAGAGTAAAACTTCACATTAGTTGCATGATACATGCAAATTTACAAATCCTGTGCTCACTATCATATCATCTTCATCATCTTAAAAATCGATGCTGAAAAGCGGGCCAGCGGAACCTTGAATGTAGTTTCGCATTATAACAATCTCTCTTCTCTGTGATGTACTCTGCGCAGTAACGTGAGAAAAGTTGATTTGTTTGTCAGATTTCATGTAGCATGTCGGTTTTTACAACGATATTATTACCATTACTTATGTTGCCAAGATGTGATTTGCTGTATATACGTTGACGTTACAATTCGCCTTTTTCTTGCTACCCCACTCTCATTTCATCGTACTAGGAAGTTTCTTCTTTGTACAATAAACTTGTTTAAGCGTGCGTGCGTGTGTGAAGTGAAGAAAACAACGAAATTGTCAGGTTTTCTAGGTATGCAGTGGAAAAACTGCGTCTAACAAAGAGGGGGGGGAGGGAGAGATGGAGAGAGAGAAGGAAATGAACATGTGTGAGCAAAAGATGATAGGACTATAAATGAACCATGTTCAGTTAGTACATTATTTGTTCTTGACTTGCATTCATCAACCCGTGGTAATCATCATCAGTGGCCAGTGTTTTTATTTGTGCTGCTTGTTCGAGTATTCGTTTTGTGTTGTTTTGTTGCTGTTGAGAAATATGTGAACTATGGCATACCTCTGAGGATGATGATGAGGATGATGTCAGTTTTAGGTAGAAAGGAGAATGTTGTAAAGTAGAAGTAGAAATGTTGAGTTTTGAGTAGAGGGAGATTGGACGATGATATAGTTACTTATACAGGAGTAAATGGTCAATTCCATTGCAAGAACATAATAATAATAACAATAATAATGAAGTAAAATTCTTTTTATGGTGTTTGTTGCAAAGTTGAACTGAATGAAACTTGCAGCGCAATGGATGAATAATGAATGTTTTCAGAGAATCGCGCAAGCAAACAAACTAAGACACACAGCTTGCGTGCAAACAAACAAGTATAATGCAAGTTGAGATGTTTGGTTTGAGATGTGGGCTTCGTTTTTGAGAGAGTAGCAGGGAATTTGTAAATGGGCAGCTTTTAGTAGTAGTCCGGTAACCTCAAAGAGCAGTAGTCGTGCAGGAGGGGTAGTGAAATGAACGTTAGGGGATCTTTAAATGATATTGAATGTTAAGTAGGCTGTTTATATGTCTAGCTAAGTGGAAAAATACGAGAGAATGAATAGAAATGGGAATTGAAAATAATGAGTTTTACGACTGTTCTTATTGTTTTTGTACAGATGAGTATTGAGTATGTCCTCAAAGAAAGATCAAACAGCGAAAGTCGTGGAGCAGCCAGGAGGAGGAAGCGAAGGCGGAGGTGGAAGCAACTTACCAACTGCAGCAGTAACAACAGCAGCAAGCAAAGCCACGACGACAAGCCAGGACTCGGGGGAGAATGTAAGTGGAAAGTCAGCGAAGACTACGACTTACGTTTTTCCGGCGTCTTCGGAATTGCTGGAGAGTGCCACAGCAGCGGGAGCGGGCAAGTTGCCTGGAGGGGAAATAACCTCGATTGGAAAGTCAACAGATTCGTCAAAGCTGGCAGCAAAGCAATCACAACTTCAGAAGATGGAAGAGCCCCCAGGAGGTTGTTTCACGTCGGCAACAATAGGAGCAGCATTCACAACAAGGGTGCAGGCGCAGGAGGTAACTCAACAGAGCTCGGCGCCAACTGTAACACTTAAAGGGATTCCTGCACCTCCAGGGGTGGTGCGAGGTAAACCGCCCCTACTAAAAACAGCTTCTTTGGGTCCGGGAATTTCCGCTTTTGGAAGCGAGGGGGAACAGCAAAAAACTCAGGCAAAGGGAAATGGTGGTGTTCTCCAGTCAGTCGGACGTCATGCTCCACTGCCTGCTTGTAGCTTGTCAAGTATTAACAAAGTTGGCAGTCAACAGCAAGTTGACAGTGGCAGTCAGACTCGAGTGAACGTGGCTCCACAACAACATCACTTACATCACCACCTTCATCAACATCACGGGACTGCTCATTACCATCAGCCGTTGTCAGCGTCGAACAGTTGCGGTGCCGGCGGAGCAACTCCAGGGAGCACCGTGCTAGGTGGAGTTGGTGCTATTCCGAGCCTACCCACAGCATTGAAAATGCCTCAAAAGTCTGCTCTCAAGTCGGGCCATTACCGAAGTGCTAGTCATGGTGGTGTCATAGCTCCAAGTCGAACGATAGACGTGGGCTCTGCCGCAACTGGCACCACCGGAGGGGATCCTAACTCTGCCGGAATAGGAAAACCATCAGCTATGAAGCGGGGCCACACTCGAGCCGCATCTCATGGGCAAATAGTAGAAGATCCCTCTCAATCGACATTAAAAGGCCATAATAGAGCCACGTCTAAGACTGACTTTATCCTTCCTCCGGGTCACCTTGAAAAAGAAAAGGAGAGGGAGCGGTCCGGCTCCAACGCCATGATCAGGGGCGGAAACCTTGTTCCAGGGAGTGTCATAGGGAGCGATGGGAGCTCCGGAGATCCCCGTCCTCATCACCAACACCATCATAATTTCCCTGGGAAGGGGCACTCTCGGCAAGCCTCTCGCACAGAATCCATCTACACCCTCCGTCAACATCCCACCTCAGCACGAAACAAACTACTTTTCTGGAGAAAATCAAAGACTGAAAACTCTCGACAGAAGGAGGTACAACAGTGATAAAAGGATTAACAACGCTACATGTCGAGTATGGGATAGGTAAGACCTTCATATTCAAGTGACGCTATTTACTTAACTCCTACTCACTCTTTTTGAGAGCTTTGGAGTGCACATCACCATCACGACTTCAGCACCACCACATTCCTCTTATTACCACATAATACGTATCATCTTCAAACTATCTGACCTAGCCATTCAATTGATCGTTAACGCGATTAAATACATGTTCGACTTTACGAGCTAATCATTCACTACGAGTTTCCATGTTACCCATGTTTGTGTGCTCCTCTCTGGAGTTTCAGATTCCATCCATGTCATCCAACAACCAAGTATTCCTAAACAATTTCCCCTTTCATCTTTCATCTTGTTAAAATGCCTTTGGTATTTAATCCTTCTCAAACAAGCCTGCCAGTTGTGTACCAATCTACACACTTTGAAAAATTACACATGGCCTTGCTTCTCTCATCTTCTCATCTCCATTCATAATGCTACAATAATCTGCTATATAAATACGTGAATAGGTGAACTCCAATATACAGAGCCAAGTCGCTCTTGGCTGCTCCTTGCCTTGTTGTTAATTTGTGTGATCTGTGTTTCTTGGAACTGGGAATGACTCTCTTTGTGTGCAACCATTCCATTCTTTCTACCCTGAGTCTTCATTGCCAGTGGTATTTAAATTTAAACCGAATCTATTATTTGCGTGAGGTTGGACCATGTCAACAACACAAGACAAGACGGTCTCTAACCAGTAAAATGCTCTTCTCCACTTTCATGTTTATTTTCCTGAAATGTGCTACGTGATGATGACCGTGTTCACTTTTCCATAAATGACTAATGACATGTATTTTACGATAAAAACGTACCATCACTTCAAGTGCAATCGTCGTGTACCATCATCATTTTTGTTAAAACACCTTTGTCATCATCATCACCACCACTCTACCATCAATTTCCACTCTATGCCTAATATATTCTCCGTGCGCATAGATTCATGATTATTCTTTCGCTGATGGTGTAGAAAGACAAACATAAATAAAGGCTGTACATTAACGATTAATTTTAAATTGTGCTGTCTCGTTGGTGGGTCGGTGCTGTTCTATAATCGCAATCATAATTACCATCGTACTTCGTCCTGCTGCTGTTGCTGCTGCTGATGATGATGATGATGTTGAAGATCATCGTCATCTTCAAGGATATTTGTAAACAAAGTAATTTACTTTTTACAAACTGCCTACGCACCATACCACCAGTACTACTACTACTACTGCCTGCTTAGTAGTATTACATCCACACGTATGAACTATTACTTCAGAAACCATCTACATCTAACTCCCCTCCTGAGATGAAAAAAAATGCCAATGCCAGACAGACGCATTATAAGAACGACTTTGCGTACTAAAATGATTACGTTGCAATTTTATAATAGATTACAACCATTTTTCCTCCGGTACGTCGCACCAAAAGTCGGGCACTTTGTAATTATGCATACCTATGCATATGCATCAGTGTAGGTTAAGTTGGTTGGATTGGAAGTCCAATGTTCAATAGTCCAGCAGCAGCAAATAATTCATGACAAACATTTTTGGCTATTATCCTTATTAAAAGTGACGATGGTTTTTTTCGGTTAGATAACTGCCAAAATTATATGTATATGTAGTCCATTATACATCTATATTCATTTGCTATTTTTTTACTGTCGCCCACGTTTGATTTTAATGCTATTGAATAAGATGGGAACTACAGTACGTGTACTTGCCTTCACTTCACAAGTACTTGTACTTCTGTACAAGACAAGTTATACTAATGTTTATCGAAAATTCTACGATTTACCATCGTCATATTGATTAATATTACAAGTACAAAAGCGTTTTTGTAGAAGTACCTAGTTAAACACGAGCTCATTCTTTTTTAATTTACAGCTTTATAGACAGCAAGCTCAGAAGTGTATACGTGATAGTTGATGATGGATGACGATGACATTGCATAAAAATATTTTTTTTATTTTATGCAATGGTTACCATGAAGTTTCATTGCCACTCACTGGACGAAAAAAAAAGAAAATGGAAACATAATACCAGAGTTAAACAGTTAATCAGTTGATAATGCTTTACATTATTTAATTGGATTAGTTTGTTTAGAACTGCTGACCGCTGACTTAGTAACACGTTGGCAGAAAGGCACATTATGAATAATTTCGTGTTCGTGACGGAGAAGAATCCGTTTCATATTGCATTGCATAAGCAGTAAACCCCAGACATTTCCACGAATTTAATTGACAAATTTTTTGTTGTGGTCTTCCTTTTCGCCAGTGATGGTCGTCTCACGTTCATATTTAATGGTGTTGTGTCGGGGAAATGGTTGACATACATACCAACACTGGCAAGTAGTGGCAAACAAGACGGTGAAATCAATGCTGAGGTAAATACCGACCTGACCACACAAGTCAAAAGTCTCGTGAACATTAATGCACGAAAGCACTCTTTCTGCCTAAAAGCTTTGCATAAGAGGACGACGTTGGGATTTCTCCGTAAACCACAAAAAATGATTTTCGTCGTTGTACTCATGACATCGGTTTCTTCGTAAAAATCGATCCGGCTTGACTGATATTAAGAATGAAACGAGCAGCTATTTGAATGGGTTAACTGGGAGCACTTTCCTTGGGGGTAACCGTTCAACACATGCATGCCGTTTATGAGTTTAGACTTGTGACTTGTACTTGTTAAAAATGTAATCCATATTCTCTAAGAGTTCTAGTCTTAAGCTTTCACTTTGGTTGGTGGGTGATGAAATGATTGGAAACTTAATTAGATTTGCTTTCGATTATAATGACAATCAAGCGCTGACAGGCAATTGTGTGCATTTTTTTTCTCGAGTGTCATCATTAGATTGCAAAATTGAATGGATTAAAATGGCTAGGTACACATATGTTTATATGGGTAAAAAGGGGAATGACGCTCTTCTTCCACAAGCTTTCGCTTCAATGTTCAATATTCTAAAGCTAATATTTTTTATGCAACAGAAATAAGGAGCGTTACGTAAAAGTAAAATGGAAGGAAATGCGTGTTGGAGATATTGTCCGTTTAAGCTGCGACGAGGCGATCCCAGCGGATATACTACTTCTAAGAACTGGGGATCCCGCTGGACTGTGTTATATAGAAACTATGAACCTGGACGGGGAGAGTAATCTGAAACAAAGAGAAGTTGTACGAGGGTTTGTGCAAAAGCAAGATACCTTTTCTGTAGCCAAGTTTGACAGTACGTTCGAAGTGGAGAACCCCACCACGAAAGTGTACCATTTTTCTGGGAAGCTGATTCACAAGAACGACCAGAAACAAGTGCCTGTGACGAAGGAGAATTTGCTCCTTCGGGATTGTTACCTGAAAAACACGGATTTCGTTGAGGGGATTGTTGTTTATGCGGGGCTGGATACAAAAGCCATGCTGAACAATGGAGGTCCACGCCACAAACGCACTGGATTGGAAAGACTTATGAACATTGAGGTCGTATGGTGTGTGGTGATTCTGGCGGTGCTATGTATCATAGGAGCGACGGGATCTACCCTTTGGTCATCTCACTACAAGTCAGTGCCTTTCTTACCGGTTTCGCCGGGGGATTTATCTAAGGATCACCCAATCGTGCAGGCCTTCTTCAGTTTTCTAACTTTTATTATTCTTCTACAAGTCATGATACCATTAAGCTTGTATGTAACTATTGAGCTTACAAAGTTACTTCAAATTTATCACATTCATAATGACGTTGAACTTTACGATCCGGACACGAATAAGAGAATCCAGTGTCGCGCAATGAACATTACGGAAGATCTTGGCCAGATTCAGTACATATTCTCAGATAAGACGGGTACACTTACGGAAAATAAAATGATGTTTCGACGATGCTGTATAGGCGGGGTGGACTACAATCACAGCCAACCAACACCAGCAGAGGAGCAAAAATATAAAAAATCTAGTAGCGGTCCCCCCTTAAAAGTCAACCCGAGTTTGGGTGAGCGGCTAAACCAAGCGAGACTAAGTTTGGAAGAGGGGGATATTCGAGAGGATCACCGAAGGGAATTTCAAAGGGTGTACGACTTTTTCATGATCCTGGCGTCCTGCAATACCGTCGTTGTTGCAAAGCATCCTCATCACGACAATATGAATGCAAGCGGGGTGATAGAAGGCGGTAATGAAGGCGGCGGAGGGGGAGGAGTACCAGATCACGAGCTTGGTCAATACGCAAGACTGAGTCCGATTCGAGAGACAGATCAATCGCTTACGAGTTCTATCTACTCAACTACTCAAGATCAGAGCAAGTTACTGGTGGAGTACCATCAGACTGAGCCTGATAGTAGTAGTTCCACAAGTGTGGGCCTCAAGACATCAGACGAGGTTAAACTTCCAGAGCCAACTATTGTTAAGCCCGCGGGAGGCACTGTGGCGTCAACTAAGACCAACACTGGTGGCGAGATACGAAGACCTAGGATGTTGGATATAAAGGGGACGCGTCCTCTTTCCCCCATTTCTTCTTCCAACGAGACAACACCAACGGAGTCTCCAGCACAACGACCCCGGTTTCTGCAGATTCCACCCATTCTCTCCAGATTCAATAAAACATTCCAAGTTAGTAGTCCTTCACAACCTCCAACGCCCACACCATCTCCTTGTGAAATTAAACCGATTTATGAAGCTGAAAGTCCAGACGAGCTTGCATTAGTTAATGCAGCATACTCTTACCAATGTCGGTTGGCCAAGAGGACACCGCAGTCTATTAGGGTGGTCATGCCTGGGGAAGGTGCAGTAGAGTATGAAGTTCTCCAAACGTTTCCCTTTGACTCGGTGAGGAAGAGGATGTCAATTGTGTTGAAACATTCTGTTACTAATGAGATCATTCTGTACTGCAAGGGAGCGGACGGTGCTATATTTTCTAAGCTTAAAGGTATCTTCAAAATTTTATTGTAATTTTAAGTATAAAAATGGATAGTTTGCGTATCAAGTAAATGCCTTTACACCTATTCATGTTTTCTGTTATTTCATTTTTGTTTAGCTGATCACTTTAATGCAGAACATGTGTCAAGAACTCAAACCTGTATCAACAATTATGCCAGGGAGGGTCTCAGAGTGCTTGTAATGGCGAAACGTCGCCTCACAGAGATAGAGTATACTAAGTGGTTGGATAAGTATCAGCAGGCTGAGCTTGACTTGGATAACCGTGACAATCTCATGTACGATGCGTGGTGTTCCCTGGAGAGTAATATGGAACTAGTGGGAGCTACGGGAGTTGAAGATCGTCTTCAGGATCGTGTTCCAGAGACGATAGAAGCCCTTCGCAATGCTGGCATAGTTGTATGGGTGCTCACAGGAGACAAACAGGAAACGGCTGTGAACATTGCATATTCATGTCGGTTGTTTACTCCAAGTATGGACATAATCAAGCTGAACGCTAGGAGCAAAGATGCTGCTGACAAGTCGATCTCGTTCTACCTCGAGCAAATGGACAAAATTAAGTTGTTCCAGAATGAAACCAGAGGCGGGGGTGGAATTAACAAAGGGGGTAATACTATTCAAAACGCAAACAATTCATCTTCCCCGGATCCGTTGGAACTTCAGGGAAATAGCTACAATAGTCACCAGTCTTCACAACAGCATCGCGAATCGGATGCATTGTTTGAATTGAGTACGAATGAACGGGCGCTCGTGGTAGACGGCAGAACTTTAACTTACATCCTTGATGTGAAGGCGGGTCTTATCAGTAAATTTTTGAAACTGACTAAATCCTGCCAGGCTGTCTTGTGCTGTCGGGCGACACCACTGCAAAAGGCATGCATTGTCAGTAGCGTCAAAGATCAGTTGGGAATGATTACACTAGCTATTGGTGAGTTTAAAAATACGGCAGAAGTATTGTTATTTCCCTGTAGAGCATTGTTACTTAAACACATTTTCAAATTTAAGGTGATGGTGCTAACGACGTGTCCATGATTCAACGAGCGGACATTGGAGTTGGCATATCTGGCAAGGAGGGTATGCAAGCTGTGATGGCATCTGATTTTGCTATCTCAAAATTTAAGTTTCTGGAGAAACTACTTCTAGTGCATGGTCATTGGTGCTATGATCGTCTCGCTAGAATGATACTCTATTTCTTTTACAAAAATGCTGTATGTAGTCCTTACTACTCACTTAAATAAAAACAGAAGTACATTTTTGTGCGGATATGAAGTTTAATAAGACGGTTTTTTTTGTTTCAGGCGTTTGTGTTTGTTATATTTTGGTATCAGCTTTTAAATGGCTGGTCCGGATCTGTGATGATTGACCAAATGTACCTGATGGTATTTAATTTGTTTTTTACTGCGCTGCCTCCGATGGCCATAGGTGAGCCTTATGTTACGAATGTTGCCATATATGTTTTACGTTTTGGCGTTTATACTCGTCATATTATGATTGCTACCAACGATAGAGACTTTTTGATTCATAATTGATTTTTATTCTTCAGGAATATACGATCAGGATGCTTCAGCAGAGCTGTTGCTCTCCACGCCGAAATTGTACAAACAAGGGCGACTTCAATTGATCCATCAACCGCACACCTTCTGGTTGAATATGCTTGATGCTTTGTATCAAAGTATTGTCATTTTCTTCGTAGCTTATGGAGTACGTTATCGCCATTTTGAAAATTTCATTTCAAAAATATAGTTATGCTCGATTTTTCTCCAGATTATAATATGTGTATACTTTACATTTCAGGCTTACAATGGATCTGACGTGGGAATGTTTGAATTTGGAACGACTATAACCGTATCTTGCATGTTTTCAATGCTTAGTCACATGGCGATTGAAGCAAAGTCTTGGGTAAAGTTTATAGCAAATCTTAGCTTTTAGTTTTACTCGGCGATGAAGTTGTGTCTCGTCTCATACAATTTGTTTTTATTTTTTCTAGACGATGATTCATGTCCTATCTATCCTGGTATCAGTATTAGGTTTCTACGGGTTTGCCTTCGTATATAACACATTCTGTATTAACTGTCTTGGGTTTGAAAACCCATTCTGGGTAATACACGAAATCATTACTTCGCCGGTGCATTGGCTTACTGTTCTCATTAGTACAGTGCTAGCTGTAATGCCAAGGTATTTACGATGACAGTTAAAACTATTTATATTTTTCCAACGAAATGCTAGTTCCGGCTTCATAACATGATTCCTTTTTGTCTCACCTACAGAATGTCAGTTCGTTGTTTCCTTACGTCAGTCTACCCGTCGGATGTAACCAAAGCTCTGTTGATTAGGGCTGGACGGCAAGGAAAAGCTTGTAATAACGAAGAAGAGCTTTTTGGTTCCTGGTCTCGTTCTTCATCTTCATCCTCAGTGTTCAAGTAAGTCCAGCCAAAATACTGTGTATTGTGTTGTAGAAATGTTTTTTTCTCTCAATTTTTAATTAATTGTGTATAACATAATGTGTACTTGTATTTTGCAGTGGAAAAATATCCTTTTTCTGTTGTCGGAAAATGGATCATGGTCGTCCGACACAATCCTCGTCGGTGGAAATTGAAACAGGAGAGAATTCAACGGTTCCTCCTTCTATTTCCACAGTGGCTACGTGACACTGTTATTCTCTTTTCCGCCGCGCGTTTTCAAACGAAGGATGTCAAGAAAAGGCAAAAGCAAGAAAAACAACCGCAGCAATTATTTTAATTTACTCAATTTTTTTTGGTATCTTCATACATTCTACAATCTATTATGGAAGCTACGATTTTTAAATTATTACATTTACGAATTTAATAGTATTTAATGTTACAAAGGACTAACTATTTTGCTGTTAAAAACTAAATAGTCAAGAGTGACATTTCCGTCTATTATTCTTTCAGGAATATATTCCGTCTTTTTGTCCAATTTAATTAAGTCGTGCTGCGATTTACTTTTCATAAAATACTTCTGATTTCAATAGTTTACAGACAAACTTACAACTTAAGAAACGAACGATGTAAACAAAAATACTGTATTTAGCACATATGGGAAATTTGGCATATTACGACTCTGGTTTTAATTTATTGTGATTTTCAATGTAACTCTATTCTTACTTAATTAGTATGTCTATTTTAGGGTAGAACAACAAACATTCTTTTTATGCCATATATTGAATATAGTATAAAAATGAAGTCAGCTATTTACTTTTAAGATGCAATTTTAATTCATGCATTTGTAAGCATAAATTAACTAAATTTTTTTTAGATATTTCATCTACAGCCTTACAAAAATATTTTACTTGTTTTATACTATCAGTCTTCTTAACTTGAAGTTTCAAATGTGTATTTAATATTTCTAGAATAAGGACACAATTTTCAACTATCCTGATTGACTGAGAAAGATGATAATTTACTGAAAACCCTGCAGGATAGTTGTTTTAAATCGGGGTATACTTAGATAACTTTTAAAATTCTACAAAACCTTACAACTGGTCATATCATTAAGAAATATCCGTGACTTACTCTCATTATTATGATTTGAATTTAAACTCAAAAAAAGTCGCGTAGTCATGTGTATATTAATTATATGACTCAGTATGCCCCCTTCATTATATACCATCCATAAGGTAGACTTGTACTACTATCAACTACAACCAATTATTTTAAGTCATTTCCATTACCTATCTTTTCGATTATCTCGAAGATGAGTCAAAAAGTAAACTTTAGGTTTTATGAAACCTACTTCTATAATTACTCGTGTACGTTTGTAACTTAATTTAGAATTTAGAGACATGTCAACCTAAGCATTGAGCGTAGTGATAGCGCCGGCTAGACTCAAAAATATTTTGCAAAAACCTACCTTTCTTCGTATTATTTTACTAGTAAATCAGATAACAGACAGGCACCTACACTATTTAACGAGAAAGGGTAGAAGCAGATATTGATTTATTAAGAGTGTTCCTATGCTGAGATACGTGTAACAAACTAAAGGACATCCAAGCGAGAGAATTTATGAAATAATTAAGTAAATGTGATTTTTATGACGTAAAGTTATCATTATTATTATATAGATTGGATTTGAAGCAGGTAGAGTAGCGCATTCCTTATTCACACGGTTGAGAAAAACCGATCGCGCTTCAAGATTGGAAAACTACAGGTAGTCGGCATGTGCATATTTATTTAACATTTTACAATGTGTACAAGCATACAAACAAAAAAGGATAATAAAAGGTACTAAATTAGAAGACACAAACAAGGAAATTGAAAAGGGTAATTTATATTCCTACTAATAACTCATCATTATATTTGTGTATTAATCTATCTGTCTACGCAGACGTATGTATAATACGGGCGCGCGCAAATGTACTACACAAATATTTTCTGTTACCTTCGTTTCGATTTCTTTGAGTGGTCTTTTGTACCAAAAAACAGCCTACCTACATGTTATTATGATACAAATACAAATGGGCAAGACACAATATTATGATCTTCTACCAACGAAAATACAATACAAACGGACTTTTTTGTCAATCAGCAGGCAAACATAAGTATAGATATCTGTTTGTAATTTGTAACATTCAACGTTTAGTATTCATCGTTTATTTTAAGAATTGAAGTATGAATCACGAACGGAACAAAGCAAGATGTTTGCGAAGGTAAGAAAAAGCGATATATTAATATTTTATATGGAGAACTTAAAACTGTGCAGAGTATTTTAGTGTATTAATATTATATATTAACGTAAATGAAACGAAAAGAATCAATATCATCATAAAAATACTAAAAATCATTATCAATATTATGACATAATAATAATAATAATATTAAGCGTAAAAGAGATAGAGAGAGAGAGAAAGCAAGATAAGATTTTGAAGAAATTATAATAAAGAGTTTTTATTGAGCAATTTTCGGAGAAGCAACCGCCGCCGAGTTCTTATTGGATGCATTTTCATAATTGAATTAGTCCGGGTTGCATGTCTTTTGTTAATAAAGCAGAATATTGGCATGATGAAAGTTTCTTTCTACGTAATGGTCTGTTACTCTCCCAAATAAGAAAGAAATCAGTCAAAATCACGAAATTGGGCGTAAACCTGGCTATGGTGCTCCTTTATTTCCCATCAATATAACATTGCCTCTATTTAAATCAAACAAAATTAACTCATTGAGAAGCGTTTAGTTAATTCATATTTAGTTTACTATAAAGAAATGACGTTTAAAGTTTGGAGCATTTTGCTTGTTTTTGTTGCATGGATTGTGCTTCCACAAATTGCATCCTGTCTGTCCATAAATGGCGAAAAAAGTGAAGAAGAAAATTGTACAATGTCCACTTCCGCGTGGCCTTCGTCATTCACAAGCTATTACAACAAACTACGAGTTCCTAGAAGGTTACAAGTACCTGTAATTGCAAATAGCGTAACAGAGCCTTTAAAAATATATGTAACTGGTACTGTTCATACGATCTACCCGGATGTCACTTCCCATACAGGACTGAGGTTAAATTAAAACCGAGGATTTCTTTATTGAAAGGCAGTTTTGCATTTCTTTGGTAATGTATAAATTCGAATAATTATTCACAGATTGAACATGAAATTCATCCTAGTCCTAACATGGATAGATATTCAATTAAGTGCGTACTTGAAACATGACTTGTGCAACGGAACAAACGTAAATCTTTCATTGCCAGAGGAAATGTCAAGGTTGATTTGGTTGCCCAGCCCTTACATTGTCAACGAGCATTATGAGGGTTTGTATCAATTATAATTGCTTGTTTCATATATATTACAGCATCACCACTGCCATCTTTCATTTTACAGAAATACAAACGAGACATCATAAACATTTCAATGTTGAAATGTCTAGTAACGGCAAGATCACCTTAGCAATGCTAATAAACACTACTATAGACTGTCCGTTAACTTTTCACTGGTATTACATGGATTTGAGAGTTTGTCCTTTGCGGATTGACAATTGTAAGACGCAAAATCAAAAACTATCATAATTTCGGTGAATTCGGGATTTAAAAGTAGCAATTTAAAACGTAATTTAATCAGATTTGCATGACAATGCTTTCGTGGACTACAACTGGCATCACGGTAAGCCCTTTAAAGTGAGTCCCAGAATGCTACTCCAGTATCAACTTGACACCGCCATACAGCATACGAAATCCCTGGCCTTCAATAAACGTTTAGGTAATAATTATTCGTAACGCCAACAAAAATATCGTAGCCCCAAAGAAGATTGATACATTTTATGATATTAAACTCTTGATCATTTTAGAAAAAAACTTTACCCAGCTCACTGTCAAATTAACCCTTGTATGACCTTGGAGCGGTTACTTTATTCAAACGTTTAGTCCATGCACCCTAACAGTTATTATCAGTTGGTCCACCTTCTGGCTGGAGCTAGATGCTACCTCCTCGCGAGGATCGCTTCTTGCCGCCGCAATGTTCTCACTAGTAACACAACTTCAGTACATTCGATCATCGTTGCCCCCAACGGCTTACGTAAGAGCAGTAGACATTTGGATGTTTGGTTGCATGCTTGCCATTTTTGTTGCAGTAGCAGAATTTGCCCTAGTCAAGAATTTGTACTCCATCACAGAGGAAATTCGTCGAGAGAATGATGTACAAGATACACGAAAAATGTTTATAAAGTCCTTTTCTAGATCGTATTCCATATCCAGCAATGAATCCGAGTTTTACAAAGATTTGAGTGAACATCTAAACCAGGTATTGTACCCAAGTTATCAGAAAAGGCGCTTAGGATCTGCAGTTTTATCTGGTCGTAGTACAGCCACTGAGCATCTGCCAGGCCGAGTTGAGTGGACGACGTTCTTTGGAAAAATTACAATACCGCTCGTATGGACTAAGAATGAAAGAGCAAAACCTGATGGTGATAGGGATAGTTCTATCCCCACCATATATGACTCTGGAAAAAGGGTTGTGCTATGGCGACAAATAGATACAGTGTGCAAAATTCTCTTTCCTGCTTCATTTTTATTTTTCTCAGTTCTATACTGGACTGCGGTGGTAGTGTTTGGCAGGTCGCTTATGGAAACGTAACTACCAACACTAACAGGCAATGTGACTCAATTGTAAGTATGCTACTAATGAAACGTCTTAATGATTTTCCAATTAACACTTGATAATTAATTTTACATATCACATGTACTCTCGAAACAACACCATTGTAATTTTGAATCTAAAAATAAATCCCGAGATACTAATGATCCTATTTTAAACTCAATTATTCTTGAACATTCTCGATTATTGTTTCGAACCTGCTATGAAGTTACACTTTGTCCTTGTCCAGTTCTGAAAATATTGTCATCCCCTTCTGATGGTCATTGTCACTGTTTTGCTTTGTTATCGTTACTTGGGGGGAAAAGTTGGCCGATGAACGTCTTGAAGGAGATGCGCCAAATTTTAGGGCTTCCTCAGGTCCAGTCACGGTTACTTTTGGCAATTCTTGTACAGAATTTTGAATTTCTTTGCGACGTCCACTTAAATTAATGACGGAGTGACGCTCTATACATTGGTTTTCGAGACAGTATTGACATTGAGGGTGATTGGAAGCAGCATGTAGTTCTTGCAAAAATGCGTAGCCAATAAGAATTCCCAGAAGACGGTATACGGTGAGAAATGCATCAGGGATGCATCGATACCAGGAATGGCCGTACATTACGTTGATGAAAACGATAATGTCGAAAATTACGAGAATAATGAGACGAATGTTGAACCATGTTTGACATTTTAGAACATTTCTCTATAAATTAACACAAAGTCTGAAAATGTATTCTCTTCTCCAAAATCGAATTCCAACCTTTTTAATGTGTTTTTGCTATTATGAACAGTTTTATCTTACCGTTTTTACGCCGTCAAAAAAGATGCAGGAAATCACAAAATCCACGGTAGCAAGGAACATAACAATGAGAAATACGCCCATATCCTCGGCAATGTTCTGAGGTTCTGTAGTTCAACATATTCCCAGTCAGTAAAAAAAATATAAAATTAGCCACATACTCAAAGTATTAATCTTTCACCTTCGCAATATTTGTAGTAAAATAATAAACGGTTTTCAGCTTTTTAAAATCACCTACGCCGTGATCGTGCAGTCGGTGGTGGTTTGTCTTCTCCGAACACATCTTCAGTCAGCTCGTCCAATACGCGAGTTGCATTTTTTGCACTTCCAGTAAACTCAAATTCGGCCATTAGGCTCGTGCCGAGTACAAAGAGAATTAAGATAATTGCCGTGTACAACTGAAAATATTTTTAAAAATTTTCCTCAGCTGGAAATGAAGTTCATGTAAATGTCTAGTTTACACTGAAAAATGTATGTCAATAGATAAAAATGCGAACTTACTATATCCATTACAGCGACAGTAATTGCCGCACGATAGTACGAATTTGATCCACATTTCATACAAAATACCATTGTAGTCTCTCTGAGTAGAGTTTTCCAATTTTTACACGTATTAAATGCCGATTTTAAGAATAAAAGTGATAGCTTTCGCTTTGATTTGAAACAGAAATATTTTCATCAACCAAACTGCAGCAATATGTATCGATCGATTCTACCTTATTACACTTTGTCAGTCGAACTGGATGTTAATCGTATATGCGTCCCGTGCCGTCACAGCCATAAACTGATGTGACGTGAGGCCAGGAAAAAATATTCTCAATAATTATCACTTGTGAGCTTTTCCAACGATAATGACAACTGGTGCATGAAAATTAGATGCACAAAATTGTTAACACCTTCTTAAAACACCTCATAACGTAATAACGAGACACTATAGGCACTGCAGCTCCTTGCTTCTTTGTCATTTAATTTGTAAGTAATTTTGTTTGTTATTATTACCCGACTACGTACCACACCACAACGAATTCTCTACCATATTCACCGTAAGGAAAACTTTTGTAGATTCTCTGAAGTAACAAGAAAAGTTAATACGTGTGCTACTGTAGAACTGGAACAAATACTTCGAAAATGGGAAAGCGAAACAAGGAATTTCTAGTTGGTTGTGGGTGTATAAATAGGTCAACGGTGGAACGCTGAAACAAAAGAACGGTAAATGATGCACTACGGATGACTGAAAAATCCTGGGATTCGATCGACATCACGTTAATCTCCATACGTATCTATTCACGGAAACATAATTTTGAAATTCGTTTTCATTCATGAGTTATTCATAAAGCACCTTTTTAAATTTGGTGCCCCCTGGAACTCATACGGGTCAATCAATCCCAGCAGGGGCAGGCTAGCACGAAAATTATGCCCTAAATTGTTATCGCTTTTCTCACTTTCAGTATTATATAATGCATCCCATTGTTTTACAGCTTGATTCTCCAGTATCCAGCTACCCTTAAAAGTTTCATGTTGCTTCAATGTTCTTCAGTGTGCCAATCTAAATTGTGTAAATTTGAGACCTATTTAAGAAACAGCCGTCATTAAATGGTTATGCACTTACCAACCAAACAGTTTCAAATTTATATATGTTAACGTAAGATTTTTTGCCGCAACACAAAATGGACTTAAATATATCCACAACTAATTATGCGCCACACTTTACAGATAACGTTGAAATTAACGTCCTAAGGTTAGAGATAACCCTAACAAGGTAAAACTTACAAAGTATCTTAGTAGATACTAGATACCAGAAAACTAAATTTCAGTCTATGGACGAACGGACGGCGCCACAGATGACATACTAAAATCATATAAGGTATCACAGTACATCACTGTCTACACTAACTATCTAATAACATTATTAACCAAGAGAAATTAACATCTCTGGTTATATGAACGTTCAATACTTGTTTTACGTACTCTATTAGCCTTGTGTCCTGCTTTCAAACTTATACCCACATGGGAACCTTAGCATGGCTGCTGATAATGACATGGATTCATGTTAAATTTTGAAATTTCTGTTTTACTGGGGAAAAATTATTTCATTCTACGAGCCAGTTATTGGATTGTATATTTATATGGATATTATTACAAAATACATAATTATACATGGTGAATCGGCTAAATATTTATTTTAAAGCATTTTGTAGCATCTTACTACATGGCGGGGTTTCGAAGATCTGTTATAACTTATAACATCAATCTTCAGACTTTCCTTACAAAAATTACTAGATTTCTTGTACGGTCTACATAAATTAATTCAGGATACTAAAATAGCAAACATATATTATTAATTAGTGTGATTTAACTTCTTCCGTGTCTGAGATTAGAACTGGGAAACAATAAGCTGAGTAGTAGAAGTTGAATACAACTTTCGGCTGTAGATTCATAGCCTTTTCTGTTCTGTACTAAAACCATCTGATAACCTCTAACAATATCCGCTGAGGCGTAGGTGATGAAATAAATAATGACAATAACAGTTTCTTGAGATAAAACGTGATTCCATCTGTTACTAACTTTTTTCAACTACAAATCTATTTCAGAACCCTATTGCCTAATTATTATTGACTTCGAACCATCAATTAATGGTAATGGTAA